>SNQJ01S0009722.1:19529-34600 GCA_010110895.2 Picea sitchensis | reverse complement strand
AGTGGATCAAATACCTTGTTGGCTGGGATTGATTTTACCATGGAGACTATGTTATTCAGTGACCAGTTGCACCACACCTTGTGATATAGAAATCCTGGCTCCTAAGAAAATCCACACCACGAGAAATTCAGACCTAGAATCTGCAATCCCTATGTCTAACCTTGAGAATCTTGTACACAAAATAAAAGAAAGAACTGTGACCCCATTGTTGCACCCAGACTGGTATCTGTCCTTTCCTAGGGACGGATCGACTAGCATCGAAGACCTTGTATTCAATGTGAAATTTGAACAATCCCTATTCAGAACTAAGTCTGAATCTTGTCTAAACGAGACTATCTTTGACAAAGATAGGTTCCAAGACCTAGTTTTAGTCACATATGTCAAGCTTGTAGTGACCTTTTCTAAGAACCAACGTCCACTCTGAACCCTCACACCAACTATGTCAACAATATTTTCTCCCCTCATACTACCTTCTCAACTACATGACCTGCCTCAAGACTACAATCTAAGGATTAAACTATATGATGCCGAAGGTAACATATCAACCCAAAAACATCTAGACTGGTTTAATGATTTCATAGACTTGGAAGAAGTAGACTATGAATATGTGAATATGAGGCTATTTACACAAATCCTTACGAGATATGTGAGGAAGTGGTTCAAAGCCCTTCTAGTAGGCAGTATCCTAGATTTTGAAGCCTTTGAAACAAGCTTCCTTTCAAATGGGGGGATAAGAAAAATACCCTTCAGTTGTTGAACCAGTATAACAATATGAAGAGATCACCTGATGATATAGTACAGGTTTTTTCATCTAGATTCATGAAGGTGTATAATTCTATTCTTGATGAAGTAAATCCCCCCCCCAAGGCAAATCATCTCAAATATGCCGATTCTTTTGAAAGTGAATTTGTTTTATTATTAAGAGAATGAAGATCTACCACATTGGACGATATGACGACTGATGTTATAGAGGTAGAAGTGAACCTAATGGCTTCAGGGAATATGAAAACCAATGTTGGTAGAGACACTAACATAGCTCAAGATAAAGCACAACCATCAACATCTCAAACTTCAGAGGAAAGGTTCAAAGCGATGATGAGAAACATGGAGAGGATGATGGAAAGGATGGCCCTAGGAAATAGGCCTAACCCCAGAGAACATGATGACGGTCCACTCAAAAATCCGAGAAGACCAGCTATTCCACAGATTAGGCAAAGAAATAAGGGAAATCAGGAAAATAAAGCATATCCAGTGAATCTGGGAAACCAGGTGAATCAGGGAAACTAGACAAATCAAGGAAACCAAGGGAACCAAGCGGAACAACAAATCAGGCCTCCCTTCCAAAATAATTATGTAAATGAAGGTTATGATGGATATTTTGAGGATAACAGGAACTTCTGTAAGGATAAATAGACAGAGGTACTTTTGACCAAAGAAGAGCATGATCAGTTCATAGATGCAAATGATATATTTTTGCAAGATGAAGAGGAAAGGGTATCAGTAGAAAAAGAAGATTATGAGACCGGACTACAAAATGCCATCATGCAATTCCAAAGGAAATATAACCTCCATAATCAAAAGGTACCCCCAAACCCTCCAAAGGGAAACCATCCAAAAGGAAACCCTTCCAAAGAAGCTCAGAACAATGTACCTTCTTCTAGTCAGACCAAAAAGGATTTTGCTACAAAAGATTCATTTGCAAAGGAATCCATTGTGAAAGATTCTGATGTGAAGGATACTACGGAAAAGGGGAAACATAAAGAAGAACCTCAGAAGAAAATATTGACAAGAAGAGAAATGGTCACCAAATAAGTATAAAAGACCCCATCATCTTTTGATTTCGAAAGTGATATGGCTCAGATAAAAATTTCGGTACCATTTAATGAATTGATCAAGAACAACGCATATATAAATCAGATCATCAAGATGCTTAAAATGTGATATACATCTGATACCCTAAACATACAAGTTGATCACATAGCTATCCTATTTGGTCCAAGAGTAGAAGAAAGCGGTGAAAATGAATAAGTCCCTCCTTTTTATGTCAGTTTGAAAATCCATGACATGATTCTGCACAACGCTATGTTGGATTCTGGAGCATCACACAACCTGATGCCAAAAGTAGTCATGAACCAATTAAGTCTCTAGGTCACAAGACCTTACAAAGATTTGTTCTCCTTCAATTCAAGAAAGGTAAAATGCCTTGGCATGATCAAAGACATGGTCCTTTCTTTGGCACAAATTCCAACAAAGAATATGGTGATGGACGTAGTGGTCGTCGATATCCCTCCAAAATTTGGTATGTTGTTGTCCAGATCATGGGATGCAAAATTAAAAGGAACTCTCCAGATGGACATGTATTATGCTACTATTCTTGTCTTTGGTCAGGACAAAAGATTGTACAAGGAGGTTTTTCTTAAATATATGGTCAACAATAAATCACAGCCTAGCAATCATCCTATATATTCAGTGGAGACTGAATTAGGATCTTCCATCTTTTTCAATGACCTGTGCTCTGAAGAAGAATAAACATAAGTTGTTTTAGATGACAAGGATGAGCTTAAGGAGCAAATGGAGGAACTTTCAGAGCAAGAAGATGATGCAGAGGACCAGTTATGGAAGATGAATTTCGATGGAAATTCTTGTAGATAAGGAGCTGGAGCTGGCGTATGGATCAACCACACCAAAGGAAACATAAAATTGTGTTCCTACAAACTTGTTTTTGAATGCACTAACAACATGGACGAATATGAAGCGTTGATATTGGGATTGCAAGTTTTATAAGAGCTAGGTGCCAAAAGAATTGTTGTACATGGATATTCTAAGATAATTATAAATCAAATCAAAGGCTCTACCAAGCAAAACAACCCAGACTGAGAGCTTATAGGAATCTAGTGTTGGAAATCCTTGAGAAATTTGGAGAATCCAATCTATCCAAAATTCCAAGAGAGTAGAATCAGGTTGTTGATGCTCTGGCCACTTTCGCAGTAGTTTTTAGAGTCCCAATATTACCTGAGAAAAGATACAACGTGGAGGTAAAGTACAAGCCTCGAGTATTGGACAATATGAAGCACTGGCAGGTCTTCAAAAATGACAAATAGATTGAAGGATTCCTCAAAATGGAGAATGAGTTCGAGAATTTGAGCATTGACGATGAATTTTGCGATGATGAGGTGGATGCAGCCACATTCATGAAAGAAGGATATTTCGACAATCATATCGCTGGCAGAGATATCATTTAGTTGAAGAGTAATATCATCCCCAAGGGTCTGGTACTATTAGAGAAACGTTTTGATAACAACGATGTATCCAGAAGTCTGAATATCACAGTAGATGAAGGGGAAGTGGAAGATTTCAATATTGAGACTCCAGGGGATCCAAATATTGTGAAGCTATCTAGGAAGATTAACCCTAAAGTCAAAGAAAGGTATGTCAAATTAATGAAATAATTCCCCGACATTTTTCCTTGGAACTATGATGATCTAAAAGTCTATGATACCAGTATATCCAACATGTTATCCCAATTAAAGAATATCACAAGCCATTCAAACATAAATTAAGAAGAATAAACTCTTTGTTGTTACCATTGATAGAAAAGGAAGTAAAGAAATTGTTTGAATAAAAAATCATAGTGTCCCTGAGGTTCTCCAAATGGGTGGCGAATCTGGTACCAGTTTGGAAAAAGAGTGGAAAAATTAGACTGTGTGTAGACTTAAGGAATCTAATTAATAAGGTGTCTCTAAAGGACAACTATCCATTTCCTAAGATGGATTACATTCTACATAAGTTAGTAGGCTCTCAAAGGATTTCAATTCTAGACGGTTTCTCTGGATATAATCAGATTATGGTACACCCTAATGACGAAGAAAAGACTGCATTCACTACACCATGGGGAACGTTTATGTATGCAAAAATGACTTTTAGGCTTATGAATGTGGGGGTGACATTTCAAAGAGCTATGGATATAGCCTTCACTAATGAAAAAGATAAATTTATTGTTATCTACCTTGATTACATTACCGTGTATTCTGCCTCAGGTGAAGAACACCTCAAGCATCTTAGAAGGGCATTTGAAAAATGTAGAAAATTTGGCATATCACTAAATCCAAAAAAGTCAAATTTTTCCATGGAAGAAGGGAAGCTCTTAGGACACATTATTTCTAAAGACAGGATAAAGGTGGACCCCAACATGGTTGAATGGATATTGAAAATTGACATACCCAAATGAAAAAAGGAGGTACAATCTTTCCTGTGGAAAGTAAACTTTCTGAGAAGGTTTATCGTGAATTTGGCCGAAATCATAAAACACATCACCAACATGCTAAAAAAAGGAAATAAAATAAAATGGATTCCTAAAGTAAGAAATTCCTTTGAAGACATCAAGGTGGCATTGACAAAGGCTCTTGTATTGGCCAGCCGAAATTTCGAGAAAGATTTCATATTGTTCTCATTCGCATCAGAATACACAATTGCATGTGTATTACTCCAGAAAGATGATCAAAGTTTCGAGAAACCCATAACATACTACAGTAAAACATTGAGAGATGCTCCTTTAAAATATGATATCATGGAGAAGCGAGTGTATGCTTTGGTCAAATCATTGAAAGAATTCGGGGTTTATATCCTACATTCACATATCATAGCTTATGTTCCCAGCAGCTCAATGAAGGACATCTTAACATAGCCCGACCCTGAAGGGAATAGGGGAAAATGGATTGCAGTACTGTTAGAATACGATCTTGAAATCAAGCCCGCGAAGTTGATCAAAGGACATGGACTTGCTATACTAATGACACAAACAAACTGCAAACTCTTGGGAATAAACTTCATTGCAGATTTATCGGACCTTGCAGTAGAGGAAGAAAGGGTGACTCCACAAATATCTCAGAAATTTATCGAGTCTGCATGGTATGTAAATATCATTTTTGTGTTGAAAAATCTGTAGGCTCCTCCTGAGTATAGTAAAATGAAGGCTATATCTAAGCGGTCTTTGAATTATTGTATTTTCTTATGTTCTATTAGAATTCTAGAAGAATTGCATAAGATATGGATTGTTAAGTTTTATATTGATTTATATGTAATCGAATATGAATTATTTAAGAATATATTAAGATTTTATAATATTTAGATTGATATTAGAGTGATTCATAAACCTCTTGAGGATTTTGTGGATCTGGAATATCCTAAGGATTGATAGTTGAGATATTTTAGGATTTGAACCAAATTTTGGTGTGAGAATTCTTTCATTTTAAATATTGTAATCCTACAGACAGAGAGGGGGTATGCGTTAGAAATAGTAGGGAGAGGATAAAGAGTGTGTATGAGGAAAAGTGTGGTCTATAGTCTGACTAGAGTCCAATTAAATGTATATTAGGCCAAGAAGGATTGAAGCCTTGTATAATTTCATTTACATATTCATTAATAGAATCTTCATATTTATGGGTTCCTGATGCTAGTGTTGAATTGGATATCCTTCAAATGTATTAATGTTTTTTTTGTGAGTAATCAAAATGTAGATCGATGTTGTAGAGGTGTGTTGTAGGTTGCAGATCGAGTCGTGACCAAATCTTTGTATCAAAGAGGGACATGATGGGTTGTTTGTTCCTCTGACATTGTATCAGATCGATGATCCCAATTGGATAACTAAAACCATTTGAATCCATATTGTGAAGTTGTGGTTTGGATATATCGAGTTTTAGATTTTCCATTGAAAATTTGAGGGTTAAATTCCTTCAAAGAAAAGTAAAGAAAACCCTTACATGCATCGAAGAAACAATGGCCATCCGATCAAGATAAGGAGAAATTGTGTTCGTTAATCCATAAGACTAAGATTTGTTTATGTGTTAACCTTGTACAACTGAGATTAGATCTTTAATGGAGATCTAGCTAGATAAAATGATAGAAAGTAGTCATGTGATAAAATTCTGATCAACAATTGAGATTGATTGGGAAGGAATAGATCAATAGATAATATCTATCTGATTTTGAGTCTGACTGGATAACATCAAAGGATTTCATAGTTAATTCTTTGGAGCTGTATACTGGATAATACTCTAACGAATTCCCTCCTATCAATGATGCATATTGTCTAGGGGAGTAAGGAGATCAATGGTCCTTAAGGAGTCCACATGGCAACATTAGAGCAGACATCTAGAAGTCCAAAAGAGTTAGAAAAAACTTAGAATGATGGTGGATATTTGTTCAGGATCGAATAGATCAATGGTTACAAAAATGATGTGTAGGTGAATCTTGAATCTCAAATTAGTTCCATCAGAGTCCATATGCTGGACGAACTCTGATAAGGCAATACTGATAAAAAAATGAGATCTATTCATAGTTGAATATATCAACATACTTGGAAGAGACACATGGCATTTGAAAAATACCAATACATGTGGAAATAGCGAATGAAAAAAGGACACATGGTAATTGGATCCATGAGTATAAAAGGAAAACGTGATAGGTAGTACAACTTGACTGACGAGGACCTAGCGCAATGTGTTGATTTTTCTATATGAGATAATATGCGATATCGATGTATTATTACGTTGATGAGTGTTCCATATATAGAGAACATATGGTGACCATCCATATAAGGATGTGTCCCTTGGATAATAAATACCTACTTATTTATTATATATATTTATACCTTGTATTATAAATATCATGTCATATATATATATATATGGAAGAATGTCTTCCCAATGTTATTGAAACATCAACATAGGGGAATGAGGGAGAATAAATCGGGACTATTGATTATAATAGATCAAAGGTGAAGTTAGTTAATCCATTTGGAGTCTCAAAAGGAATGTGAAAACATTCATAGTTGTGTATTCGAAGTACTGTAATCTATGGGTATTGAGATACTCTGAAAGGAAGAGTCCAAGACTCAGATCTGACCATTGGATCAAATCACGGTTAATTCACAACTATCTGATTAACAAGTCAATCCATTTCATAGAAGGAAGAGATATAAATCGTATTATCATGGTTGATCGATGATGAGGATTCAAATATGGTATAAGACGAGGCGTGATATGGATCGTCCATCCTGTGACGATGAACAGTTGAAATTGAAAGGGAGAAAGGTCTAATGAATTACAGATAATTAAGCCCCGATAATGTTAAGCACTTGGTCATGACACATGGTTGGGTGAGGATATAAAGGATCAATAAAATATATTTAGGCACACGGTTAGAACTGTGGGTCACATAGAAATATCAAGGAGTTAACATGGTCCACACAATTGATTTTAAGAGCATGCTCAGACTATTGTTGCAACATAATTTAATTACATAATTCTACACGTATTTGAATTAAGGTTGGGAGGTCATCAATGGACAACCATGGGGTAATATTGTTATTTATCACCACCATCGTCCAAACATAATAGTTAGTGTTTTGGAGGGAATACGGGTTAAATCCATCCATAGCTATGCTCAATTGGAGGATCAATACTTAATCCTTGAATTTATCGGGTCATGTATCCTCTATATTCTTCATGGCTATTGAATCTACTAAGATTCGCATAACTCCTGGTTCACTTCTGTGTGATACATGCCACCCCTGCAACATGGCTAATTGTTTGCAATGAAAGAGCCTTTGAATCCTTGTAATTATAGAGATGTGACTCAATATTGTATAAGGAGGACCATGATCCTTACCCTTGCTGTTTGATTTATTGTACCTTTCATTCCCATATTCTGGACATATCTCTTTGTCCACATATTCATTTCTATATAGAATATAATAATTCATACATGTGTGGTATGATATGTACTCAACACCCAATATTTTTATAATTTTATTTTCCTCTATGCAACTATCAGGAAATATATTATCACTTAGAAGTACCTTATCTTTGAGTAACCTGCAATTAGTGGGAAATAAAAATGCACACTGTCATTAAGCATGAATAAAATTAACCGTTTTCTTCCTTCATTGTGTGACATGATTAATTAAACATTTAGAGGAATTAATGGTTAGTTACCTCAAAAGTGTCAAGAACCACCCATCTAACATACCATACATTTATTTCGAGTTGTACAGTAACAATTTTGTCCCTAGCTGTGTAGACCTTATAGACCCTTGTACTTGACCAAATAGAAGAGTGGTGGAAGCAGATTTCAGGATTTCGTAGAAGGTATCTACAACATCAATGTCATACCCTAGTTGATTTTTCTAGTACACATATAACAACATTCCCTCCATGGCTTGGGTATCCCACAAGAAATCATCCATACCAACCTCTATATTATTTCCTTCTTCCCTAAGATGTGAATAAATAGTATTACTATCAAGGTTTTGAATTGGTGATTTAGAACATATTGGGAATTGAATAGGTGGTTGTTTCAACCATTATTGGTATGTCGTTGGAAGATTGGTTGTTGTCATTAATGTCAACCCTAGTCATTGGTTTTGTACCGAAAGTTTGATGAAGGTATTTGGACCTGAAGTACAATGCACATACAGACACAACACCCATGGATAGATAGTATACATCATGTTGTTTATGGTGGTAGGTATCACATCATGTGGATCCTCATGGTTGAGGAGAAATGAGTTTTTGAATATGACAAAGTGAATTGAAGAAGGAAGTACAGGTCGACCTTGAAGATAATTAAAGAAAATAATTACAAAATAAGAAATTGTAAGGTCAACCCTAATGTTAAAAGGAAGTGACATAAAGGGTATAAATACATATCATTATACATTCATTTTACACACAAGTCAAATTTCAGAGGAAATCTGAAGTAAAGAAGGTTGGATTTCAAGGGAGGATGAAGTCTTTTGGTGATGTGTTCTAAGGTATGTTATTTACAGGTCATCTTACCATTTTCGCTATAACGTTTTTTCCAGAATGATTCAGATAGTGAAATTGATATGGTATTGAGAAGACATATCTAGGTACCTGTGGTAAAACATTCATCTCTTTATTCACTATAATTTTGGAGATACACGCCATGGAAGATAGACTTTTTGACTAGTCATGAATATAGTCAATAAACATGTGTTCCAAGTAAAACAGTCATAACTTATTCATAGAGAATCCAAATGAAGTGAGACCAATTTCATTGGAAATAGTATGGGATGTAGTTTCTTGTGTGAAAGTTCGCTCTCCTGAATAAACCATAATTTTATAAGGTCTACCATTATCTCTATAACTTATTTTTGGGGAGGATTCAAGGAGTGAAACTTCGAGGAGTTTTAGATAATACATTGAGTAATATTATATAAAATATCAGAGTATTCCCATAATTGAATAATGCATAAGTTTAAGAAGTCTCATGAAGCATTATCAGGTTCTATGTGATGGTTAGTTGATGGTGATGATTTAATGTAAAGTTTTATTATCTCTCATATATTCTTGGGTGGAAGGAAGGTGAAAGGATGGAGAGGTCAGCCCTCTCTTGATATTGGAGGATTGTATCTTCCTTTCAGAGGCTTATCCCTCCCTTTATATTTGGAAGCTGGAGCTACATTTAGAAGTCATTACTTCCCTTGAACAATAACTATTGATTATTTCTCATATATTGTGCAGGGTGTATTGTGGTGTATTGGTGTAACTCTTATACTATTGTTCATTTCTCATTGGATATAATTGAATGGTTTAAGTATAAGTTGAATAAGTTTTAAAATTGTACTTGATACTGATTCAACCCCCTCTCAGTATCAACATATGCTTCCTCATTGAGTTGATTTTGTTTAGTATCAAGCTCATGAATTAACATCGTAATGGGGTGAAAAGGTAGATAGTGGACATGATGCTCATCATCAAAATCCTGATTGTAAAAATATTGAACATTACATCGACAATATTAGTAACAAAATTCTTTTAATATGTTCAAAAATTATACCAAATACTTATTATAAGCATGGAATTTGTTTTCCCAATAATAAATATGAAACCAATCACTTTATAAAACAAATGTTGAATTAAGAAATACATTTACATTAGTTCCATTGAAAATCGAAAAATACAATTACTCAATCATATTTTTCTTATTCCATACGGGGTTGTCTGCATAAAAGGGATCCAATTCAGGGTGTAGTATTGTTTCCCCAGGTTAGTTGCTGGAAGATGGCATGTTAGGATTGGTACGGTAAATAAAATTTCCTCAAACATATTCTTGTGGTATCTTTATCCTGATAAGAGATTGTAGAATTTTGGGACTATGGGAATATTTTGATCATCTAAAATCGATCCTACAAAATTAAATGAACAATTATTCAACTACACCTCCATACATAACATAAATTTAATGAGATAAATGAATTATCAATAAAATCTAGGTGTACTACAATCGATGTGAGAGAACTTGAAGGACTTTCAAAGATACAAAATGAGCTCGAATCTGAAGAATTGACCATTTGATATTATAATTCCTTTTTTCCTTCATTTGACCCAAAACCGTCATCTTGGGTAGCATAGAACAATCTAACTTCAAAAATAAATTTGAATAAATTTTATAACTTTATGATTCTCTTCATCATATAAAGACACACCAATGTGTATGGATAAACCAAATGCATGAGTGAGTTTAATTGAGAGAAGAACCAAATATTGACCTATGTTATTGCCTCTGCAAATAAAAACCTCTACAAAATTTAAATGTTGATGTTTTCATTTTCATTGTGAAAATTTAATTGTTCTACAGTGCATTATCACTTACACACTACACTGATGTATTATTAATTACACACCACACTAGTGTGGTTCGAAATATACAATGCATTGACTGAAGCAAGTTAGAAAAATAATGTGTGCTTACTATCAATACTTTGAAATTTATTACAAAAATAAATCAATGCATTATATGTACACACCACACTGATGCGGTACTCACAGTATAGAGTACTGAAAATGTAACTTAAAAGAAAAAAAATGCGAGTGTTTATGATCAATGCACCAAAATATACAATGAACAAAAGAGTGAAAATTTGAGTTTTTGTGTTTATGAAGGAAAACCCTATTCATTATTTTATTTGTTTTCCAAAATTTAGAAATGATATTTTTGCAACAAAGATTTATCAACAAAGAATTTGGAGCGGATGGATTTTTTTGAAGAGCCAAGTTCGAGGGGATTACTGTAGATCACATAGAAATCTGTAGAGGAGAAATTTCAGGTATATGATTTCATTGTATTAATCATCTTAATCATTATCCTATTTGATTCAAACAATTTTAAGTGCATTCCCAAACAAAAAATAATGGTTTCATAGTTACCTTTAGTATTGGAAGCCCTAATTTCTTCGTTATTTTTTTGCTTCTCTTTCTATATTTCAAAAGAAGATTTTTTTAAGCTTCTTTCTTATTTCAAAAGAAGATTTTTTAAGAAATTTTTTTTATAGTTTTGTTTATTTATATATGGGAGTTTCCTATCTGTTGCAAGGAAACCACTCATTGCATTGGACCCAAACCTGGCTCACTGCTATTATTTTTTTAAATTCTCATGCAGACTAATGCACTTTTGTACATACACAAGAGAATGAAAAAGGGGTATTTGTTTGAATACCACTGCTTAGTTTAAATTATAAATAATATTAAAAAATCCTTTTCACAGTCGGCAATGTGCATTTTATCGAAACAAGCACCAAGGCACATTTATTACAATGTGCATTGTTGAGTTTAAAATGGAAACATTGTTGTTTTTATATGGAATTACCATGTCTTAAATTTGTTCACAACTCAATGGTTCATAATTAATAGTACTTAGGGCTGTGTTTTTCTTAATTCATAAAGGCCAACTGAATACAAAATTGTAAAGTATTTTCACTTTTAATGACGTTGTTATACTATACTGATGCATATATGTATGGTTGATTCACCAGTGCATATAAATATGGTTGATTCCTCGGTGTGGATTAAGTTACTATATGCACTGGGTGATTTTGAAAATTCGAAGATACAAACAAGGGGAAAACCAAAACATATCGGTAGGGATGTCCAAAAGTGTAGAAAAAGATGGTAAAAAGAAATGAACATAATTTCATTTATAATTTGAGAAGCCATCCCAACTACAATGTGCATCAGGGGTATGTAATCATTTATTTATTCTTTTATGTACATTGAATTTAAGTATCACAGGAAATACTAAATTTCAATTGTTTTCCTACACAAAAAAGAAAAACAAATAGAATCCATTCAACACATAAGACAACACGATGATGAATAAAAGGGTTGATCACAAACTTTGTGAGTATTTACGTTTTCAACCTTTCTTAATATTTCATGTTTGTTGTGATATTTATATTTAAATAATTAATTTACACTTGTTCACAGATGTCTTCTAGTAGATGTTAACATACAAAGAAGAGCCAACCCATGAATTGATAAACATTGGGTTAAGTATGGGTTGTGAGTATATGTTGAAGAATGAAAGTTTAATTGAACAATTTGTAAGTAGTTATGTTGTTTAACTTCCCTTGTTTTATAATTAATGAAAAAATAAGAAAACTGTATATGATTATATCGACTGTGCTTTGTCATGTCGTATTAAACATGCAAGAAAAAAAGTATGGAATGAAACCAATAGAGGATATTTTGAGAGAATTCATGAAGCATGGCTTCAAAAGAATGTGTATTGTTTATGAAAGACTTGGTGCTAAGGTATGTTTTTTTATTTACATAATCATGTATATTCTACTATATATATAATTTTTGATATACTTATTACAATTTATTTCTATGTTTGTAGATGGAAGATGAAGGGAAAAAACATAAAAAACAAGTTGAATAAGAAAACATTATGTTAAAAAATGAAAGTACAATATCACCTACAAATGATGAATAAAAGAGGCATGCACACAATTTGATCAATGACGATAGTTCAACTAATGAATTGACTCAATATAATTGAATTTTACTACAATTTGTATGTTTTGGAATACTTGTCTCTGAAAATTAGAGATTTTGTTTTATGTACTTGACATATTGTCCCAATTGCATGAGGACAGGTTATAAATAAGTGTAAAAAATACAAATTGGTTGCAATTTGATTATTGTGGACCTTTATGTTGTCCCTTTTTGTATGAAAATGGGCCTCTTATTAATATATAATAAAATGGGTTTTGTATTTCATTGCATTGTCAAATGTTGTAAAATGTTGTGTTCCTAAAACCTTCATAGTCAATATAGGAGGTTGTGGCAGAGTTTCTTTTGAAAAATTTTCCAAATTTTGTAACACTAAAAAACTCTGCAAGAAGGTGTTCTCCTTGTAGTGCTACGTCTAGGTCATGTTCTAGGTCTAGGTATAGGTCTAGTTATTTCCATGTCTTTCCATGTTTTTTCTTGCTAGGCCTTTCCTTGCCTTTCCATGTATAGCCTTTCCTTTCCATGCCATGTATTTCCTTGCCTTATCTTCCTAAAGGATAAACCTAGGGATTGTGATTGTACATCCTCCTAGAATTTAACTCTTGAGTTTTATTTTCCTTTTAATCTCCTTGAAGTTGTTGCATTGAATCCATATTCCCAAGGATTTAATAAGGCACTACTATTTCTCTTATTACAAGTGACCTAAAACCCTAGTTCTCTCTCTCTCTCTATAAATTGTTTTAGCTTTAGGACTTGTGATGTTAGACCAATTGCATCCACACAAATGCATTTAGGATTTATTCGCCACACACTCAGTATAGGTAAGGACAATGAACCCATTTTTTGGCACTCTAGACCTCCATACCATGGAGTTACAAATGTAGTAGTTCTTTCCCCTTCAATCATTTTCAAATCAATTCTGGGAGGAGAGTGGACATGCCCATGACTAGTTTCTGGAACATCTAATTGTCCAACTAGAGGTTGCACCACAAAAAATTCTTCACTGGAAGGATATGCACCAATTGTATCTCTAATTTAATCCATTGTATAATTTTTTCCAAGAAAATCCTCCATCATATGATCATCCACAACAACTTGTCTTGATGAGTTAATGTTTGTAGGTTCACTAGAAGTCTGAACTGGATTTTCCTCTACTGAAATCCTGYGCTTTTCTTGTGATGATGGAGGAGAAACAAAAATGACATATATTGTGCTAGAATTTGGACATGCTAGAATCTGAAATCCCATGTTTTAACATACTAAACCTTTCATTTTCTCTTTCTTCAATTACATTTTAAGTTGYTTTTTTTTTCCTTGAAGAATTTCTACCTCAATTCCATAGGTTCCCCATGTTTAAAGAAAACAATTGCCTTCTAGGTACACCACAACAAGATACAAGTTTTATTTCCACTGACAATTGTATTCCAATTACACAAATTTTTCTACCAATTACACAAGAAGACACAAGTTTTCTTTCCATTGACAATTGTCTTCTAGTTAAACAAATTTGTCTACCAATTACACATGAAGGCACAATTTTTATTTCCACTGACAATTGTCTTCCAATTATACAAATTTGTCTAACAATTACATAAGAAGACACAATTTTTCTTTTCATTGACAATTGTCTTCCAATTAAACAAATTTTCCTACCAAATACATAAGAAGACACAAGTTTTATTTCCACTGATAATTGTCTTCCAATTACAAAACATTGTCTACCAATTACACAAGAAGATACAATCTTTCTTTTAAAAAAAAGAAAAAAGAAAAAAAAGCATGTCCACTATTTCTATTTCTGAATGCATATGTCAGGATAGTTCAAGTGTTTTGGAGAGAATGAGGACAAGGAGTTTGCTTTCCTCATATCCTTTCCCAATATGAATGTGCACATGTTCTAGGAATGTCTGCACATTCCTATTGGGAAGGGATATGAGGAAGACACATTACCTAACCTCATTTATTTCTACTCACAAGAGATCGTCCATGATATTAATGCAATAGATAAAACATTTATTATATGGCCCAAATAACTTTATGAATAAAGGTGTAGAGGGGTTTTGAGACAACTAGGACCTAATGGATTAATATTGAAAGTGATTTGAGGCATAGGGTAGTGGTTATAGCACTAGGATGGATGTGTAGGGGTTGCAGGGCCTTTAACAAGAGGTATTTGCATAGTTCACTTAGGGATTGGGTGTGGAGGGGGTTAAGGGTCAGTTATAGGTGGGGGCATAGGGTTAGATGGAGTTA
>SNQJ01S0009721.1:12431-100574 GCA_010110895.2 Picea sitchensis | reverse complement strand
CATCTTCCGACATTGCTCCCACTCGAACCAGGAACCCTCTTTTCCTGCGAGTTACCTTACGCTCTGATACCAGTTGTTAGAAAAAATAGGACTATGGAGTAATAAAATAAAACAAATGCAGAAAAAAAACACAGAAGATACACAATAGAAGAGAGACACAGATTTACGTGGTTCATCCAGTGTGGGCTACGTCCACCAGAGAAATTGCTAGGTCCTTTCTTTATTATTATCCAGCAAAATGAAGGGATACAACCTACATCAAAACCCACTGTATCTTCCTCTTCTTGCTCTCACAGTCTCCTCTCTCATAATACAATACTCAGAAACATACATAGCCACAATACATTTCCCTCATAAAAGAGGGTTGCCTTCTAGGGAAAAAAACCCTAACATAATCTCTATCATTAGATCTATGACCTTATAATGAACGGTCCAGATTTACAATGAAATTACAATATACTTTTACAAGGCAATTTTTGCTTCGGGGGCTTCACCCCCGAACCCCCGCTGGGGGCCTGTTTGCCCCTAGCCGGGGGGATAGCCCCCCCGGAAGTTAGTGACCTGGTACTACTTTATGATAGCAAGTATCTACATCACCCAGGTAAGTTTCGTATGCAATAGTTAGGTCCCTATGTTATACAACAGATAACTGAGACAAGTGTTGCATGGTTGGGAACCTTCAATGGCGAGGTATTGGAAGGAATGGTGAATAGAAGTCGATTGAAACTCTATAGAGACAGTTGACGGTTGGCGCAGTAATATGGGTTGTGCCTAAAACCATTGTATTATAGTAAGTGTACCATAGTAGCAAGAAAAACAAGAAATCCACAATAAAAAGTAGAAAAAGGAAATAAAAGAAATAAAAAAAAGTTGTGATAGGAGAAAGAAAAAAAGTGAGTGAAATCCCAAGTTCTCAGAACTTGCATAGATAGAATGATCATCTCCCATGAAGGAACACTACACGAAGTTCAATGATAAGTTACAGACAAGACCTACTGTTACGAGAAATTCATTACTGCGCAGGTTGGCACAAAAAGACTGTTAAATATAGTTAGGCATGGAAAAGACAATTGGACAGTCGACATGATAGGTCATAAAATCACCGTAGAAGCATTAAATATGAAAATATGTCGAAAGCCCTGGATCGATCAACAGTATGACAGGAGGATCATAAGGTGGATTTGGAAATTAAGGATCATTTAGTTACCCAGTTATCAACTTCGACGCCAAATTGGGGACGTTAAGGTGAGATAAGATAGGTATACTTGGCAGGAACACACAAAATACTAGAAGGGAAGGAAAATATTTGTCATTGTTGCATGAAAAGGAGAAAAGAGAGTCGAGTTCCCCAAGCCAAGTTACAGCAACCGGTACAGAGATAGAGTGTTCATTCACAAATCCTGCATACAACGAAAATGGCACCTCTGAGAGTAGGAGGACCATCTTGTGCAGCAAGGAAACAATCAAAGCAAACAATGGATGTTAAGGTCAAAGAAGTGGTTGAACCTTTGGCCCCAACACCAACCAAAATTTTTAATAGATATTATTTACCTCTGAGGAAGGATGATGCACCCCTCATTATAGAACCAATGAATGTCAAATATCCATTACCCATAGCACTAGTCTTGAAGGGCATCAAACAATATGAGGACATGCTTGAAAAGGTGGCCAACTTGAAATTTATGGACCATGACATCACAAACACATAGAACTTCCCTGAGTTGGCAAGGGATCAATATTAATGCACAAATATCGACCTTGGGATAGGAAAAACTTGGGTGGAAGCACAAGAATGGACATTGGGCTTGGAGAAAGATGGGATTCTCAAATTGTTCAAAATTCCACATTTTGTATGCAGTAAGGATATCAATGCTTGTGTCAAGGTATTGCTCAGTTGTGTCCATGGGGGGACACTTTGGCTAGATCCCCCATTTTAAATTGATACAACGTTAGTTGCATGCATTACAAGGTTGAGCAAAGCAGATGAAGACCCATATTTATTATTCTTCAAAATGGGAGAGTGAGCCCTCTCTGAGACCATCAAAGACAAGTATGATGCATTCAGAGGAAAACACAGTCTGAAGTTAAATAGCATCAATGACCAAGAGTTCAATTTCATGACACATGTTTTGTCCTTCAAATTGTTTCATAAATGTCAAAAGGATGATGTACCAGTGGCAGTCATCTCTGTGACAGAGAGATGCAAGGAAGGCGTGAAAATGAACTGGGAAGCCTTCCTCATGAATCAATTTTTGCAGGACTACACAGAATCCTAGGAAAAAGGCATGGAATTTCATTATGTGTGTCTACTTATTCTTATTGCGTTGGTCGGATGGAAAGAGCCCACATTTTACCAGTGCATGTGTGTTTCATATTGCAGCCTGTGGGCTACTAGATATGCCAACTTATGGAATTCCACCATCAAGAGACAAAAGACTGACACAAACACTATTTTTTACACATATTTACAGTTCATCACAAAGGTAGTAGAGACTATAGTGTGTATTCCCAAGGAAGTTGTTATTTCCTACCGGAACATCGTGCGCTTCAAATCCGACATGCACCACCTCTATGTGCAAGCCAAAAAGGATCTTGCGCGCTAGAAATTACCAACCAATTACCAGTTGATAGTGGAAGAGGTGCATGCCATAATTAATGAATGGGAGGAAGAATTGAAGAATCTAGCTGACAAGATAGGGCCCTCCAAAGAGAGCAAAGACCAAGGGAAAAGTGAGTAAGAGGAAGAGGATCAAACAAATGGAATAGACAAACACTTTGGCCAATCGAAATCCCCTGAAGTTGGCCTCAAAAGGAAAGATTAGAAGCCAAAACAAACAAGAGGGGTGACAGAAAATATAGGAGGAGTGAGAAAGAAAGAAAATGCGCAATGCTAGGCCCCATTTAATTTTTTGACTATTGATGATATGGATCGGATTGGGTAACTGATCTGTGACTCCACCAAAGAAATTTGGGAGGAAGCTGTGAAAAAGAACGAGGACCAACAAAAGATTATATAGGATTAGTTGGGAGTCCTCCAACATATTTTAGAAAAAATATGCGTTATGAAAGTCCCAAAGGCAAGGAATAGCCCATCCATAGCCCAAAGGATAGAAAAGGCCAGTGCAAATGAAGCTCTAATCCAACCCACAAGGGAGGATCGAACTATAGAACTTGAGGCAGTCACGCTGGAGTTGTTAGCAAGGGAATTGCAGGAATAGATTGTGGCATTAGGCCAACTTAGTCTCGTCATATCCAGATTACCCATCCAAAGGGTAGAGGAAATCCAAGCGCAGTTGGTGTAGGAGATAAGATGACGAGGCGATGCCACACACAAAGTCTTGGTCACATTGAGGTATGAAACCTCCCAGATACAGACACGGTATGGTACAACCCTGCAAAAAAAGCAGGAACTTGAAGGAAGAATGGACGAAATTATTAAGACATAAGAGAGCATAGAGGAGAGAGAAACAAAATCCCAAAAGGAGAAATACAATGTGGACGCTATAGTACAGAAGACATAGGAATTCATCCAACAGTTATACAAACAAGTACCCGAAGTCCCCCTGGTCATAGAGGCCACCATGGAGGAACAATTGTTGAATATTGGGGAAGTTATGAAGAGATTTTGATGCAAGAGCATCGTTATCAAGGACGCAGAGGCAGGACCACTCAGCACATGGGATTTCTTCCATAACCTCAATGTTAGCAGCTACAACCGATTTTGAAATCTACTTTAACTCAGTGTCAGAATTTACCTTTGGAGGCACACTTGAACTAGTGCCAAATTTTACCCTTTGAGGCATGTTTTGAAAATTGCAAACGAAGAAGGAATTTCCACTACGGATCTGGAATGCGACTGGTCGAAGTTAGCTAGTAGATTAAATCTTAGAGTAGATGAGTAAGCAGGGGAAATCCTAGAAATATCTCTGAGTTAAATAAAGTTTTCGTATGAATAGATTAGGTTAGTTGAAATATAGGAGAGAGTAGTGTAAGGGTACTTCAAGTTAGCAGAAGCCTCAATCTTTCAAAGCTATTGTAATCAGAATATATTTGGTAGCCATTTTGGCACTTGTGAATATAATAGAGGGAAAATTGATCCAAATGCATGGTGTGTGATTGTGTTTGAAATATCTATTATTCTTGTGTTTTGTAGGAAATTGAATGAATCTTTGTAGGGGGAGAAGGGAACTGTGACTGCTAATTTCCAGTTTCAATTGTTTTTCTTCAGTGAAGCTCTGCAAGGTGTGCATTGATCAAGAAGAGAGTTCCAGGAGATTGGGAGGAATTTCTCTGGGAGAAATCCCTTGGATCTGAGTTATCAAAATACCTCTGATGCAAGGAGTGCATAGGGAGTTGAGGCCTTCACCAGGCAAATCTCAAGAGGAATAACAATTTAGAGAAGCGTTATCGAGATCCAAGAAATCCATCTCCCAGGAGAAATGAAGGTCGAGCCTTTGGGACTTAGAAAATTTTCTAAGTCTAAGAGATCAAAAAGTTTTGAGGGAAGAATATTGTCGACCATTGGATCACGGAGGAGATTCATTGATCGTCAGATCCGAGACAGGTGCACAAGATTTAACGTTGCACATATCCAGGAGGGAGAATATCGAAGATCTGAATGGACGGTGGAGAGTCCTTGAGGAGAAACGTCGAAACCCCGTAGGCTGTTGGATAAGAAGGAGTTGCGAGGCGGTTAGTGGTGAGTACCTCTCGATGTTCGAAGCTCAGGAGGGATAATAGCCATCAATCCCAGGAAGATCTGGACCATTGGTCCACTTCACAATTTCTAGTATCGCAAGTTGGGAGGACAGAGGTCCTTGACTCCTGAAACATTGAATCATGAAATAGCGATTCGTGAGGGTAATATTGAGGCCGTAGATATCAAGGGGAATTGTGAGTTGTTGATCGAATGCCTGAAGATTTCAGCATTTTGGTGACCGGGGATACAAAAGGTGAGGTCGAGACTCTTGACATATGAAACCCGTAAGGATCCAGACCATAGGATCTTCGGAAGTTTCAAGTTTTTGATCTACAACGTGGAGGTCTATCGACATTTTGGTGACCGAGAATACAAGAGGTAAGAGTCGGGACTCTTGACCCACAAAACCCCGAAAGGATCCAGACTATCGGATCTTCGGAGGTTGGAAGTCGTCTATCTACAACGTGAAGGTGTATTAGCATTTCGACGACCAGGAATACAAGAGGTAAGAGTTGGGACTCTTGACCCACGAAACCTCGAAAGGATCCAGACCATCGGATCTTCAAAGGTTGGGGGGAGCATCGATATGCAGTGTGGAGGTGTATCGGCATTTCGGCAACCAGGGATACAAAAGGTAAGAGTCAGGACTCTTGACCTACGAAACCCCGAAAGGATTTAGGACGTCGGATCTTGGAGACTTAGAGTTGTCAATCCACAACAGGGAAGTGTTTCGGCTTTCGTGACTTGGAGAAGCCCAAAGTGCCCTGTGGTAAAGTTTGTGGTCACGTGTCTGTGGTCACATGAGCCGGAGAAAGCGAGGAGATAATCTTCATTAATCCTCACCAGGTTTTCGGGACTTGGAGGAGCCAAGGAATCATTGTATTGGGAACTGCGACATGCCTGTTTGGGTTAAGCTCGTGGTCGTACCTGTGGTCACGTGGAGTGATTGCATGGAGAAAACTCAGATAAGGGCCTGTGGACTTGGCATCAAAGGTTCCAGTTTGAAACCAGGAGGGTCACTCCGACTCCAGAATTCAGAGATCCTGACTGGGAGGTCAGGCATCCCTAAGGAGAAATAGGGGGTCTGCATCAGGTGGTATCATAGCAGTTCCTTCATCTCTAGAATTCAGGCGAAAAATAAAAATAAAGAGACAGAGAACTCAGAGTTGTACTCTCTCTGTAATAGATAGTCAGCATAATTCCACCAAGGAGACGAGAACTGCCTTTAGCCAACCGTGTTGTAGAGAGGGAGATGTGAGAGTTTCACGCCAGATTGGAAACAATGGAAGCAACGTAGAGAAGAGCACCTGACGCGGGAGATGTCAATGATGCAGAAAGTGAGGATGTTGAGGTTGAAGAAGTTGCAGGAGAAGAAGCTACAGAGGAACGTTTGTTGAGATCAATTTCCAGATTGGGAGGCAGAGCTAAGATAGAGGTCCCGATGTATGAGGGAAATCTAGACGTTGAATAACTATTGGATTGGATAAGGTCCATGGACAAACACTTCGAATATGAAGATGTCGATGAGGAGAATAAGGTGAAGCAGGTGGTCACCGAGCTAAAAGGGCATGCAACACTATGTTGGGATGAATTGCATGCTAAGAGGAGAAGTAAAGGAAAACAAAGGATAAAGAGTTGGGACAAAATGGTAGCCAAGCGTAAAGCTAAATTCATACCCAAGGACTATCAAATCAACCTGTTCAGGAAGCTATAGAACTTGAGATAGAAAGGGATGACAGTTAAGGAGTACACCGAGGAGTTCTATAGGCTGAACATCCGAACTGGACAAAGGGAGAGAAATGAAGAAAAGGTCACCAGATATATGAATGGTTTGATACATGAGATCCAGGACGAACTTAACATGATGTCAGTCAGGACCATGGAGGATGCTTATCAGTTTACACTGAAGGCAAAGGAGAAGCTAACCAGAAAACAAAGCCAAGGAGGAAGAGGTAAAAGCTCTATCCCAAGAAAAAGCAAGGGGTTTAACCAAGGCAGAACACATCAACCTAAGGATGAGGTTGAGAAACCACACAGTCACTCGGAACGAGGAGGAAGTTTGGAAGGAAGAAAGAATGGTGTAAGAAACTCTTCTAGAGGAAGAGGTAGAGGAGGAGTGAGGTGTTATGCATGTGGAAATACATGGCACATGTCTTGGGAATGTCTCAAGAAGAAGAAGGAAGGAGGAGAAGCTCACATTTCAGAATAACAGTGGAGAGATGTTGAAGCAGAAGGAGCAGAGAATGGAGCATCCCTGATGTTGAGAAAATTTCTCTTGAAACCAGAGGCAAAAATTGAAAAGCCAGTGCAGAGAAACAGTCTCTTAAGGATAGCTTGCAAGACTAAGGACAAAGTATGCAAGGTGATTGTTGACAGTGGGAGCATTGACAACCTAGTATCCATAGAGATGGTGGAGAAATTAGAGTTGAAGACAATTGTACACCCAAAGCCATACAAAGTCTCATGGTTGCAAAAAGGACACTAGGTAATGATTACTAAACAATGCTTAGTTGCAATTAAGATAGGAGGTTATAAAGAAAAAATCCTATGTGATGTAAGTCCCATGGATGTATGCCATATCCTATTTGGAAGACCATGGCAATTTGATAGAAATGTCATTCATGATGGGAGGAACAATGCATACACATTAGAGAAAAATGGTAGGACACACATGTTGTTTCCAATGGAGGAGAAAAGAGTGAAAGAGGATTCCAACACAAGCATACTCCTCATGAGTGGGAAGGAACTCTTGAAGGAATTCAAGGAAGAATAGGAGATGCAGTTCGTTGTGGTAAGGAAACCCAAATTTATCCTCACAAGCACATCACTGGATGATTTTCCTGAGGAAGTTCAGTAACTACTGAATAATTTCACTGACATAGTGGTGGATAAGCTACCTAACTCATTGTTGCATGTCAGAAGTATCAGTCACCATATCGACTTGATACCAGGAGAAAGTATACCGAACAAAGTAGCATACAGGTTGACACCTTGAGAGAAAGAGGAAGTGAAGAGACAAGTCTAGGAGTTGTTAGACAAGGGTTTGGTCAGGGAGAGCTTGATTCCATGTGCAGTGCCAACTATACTAAGTCCGAAGAAATATGGAGGATGGAGAATGTGTACAGACTCGATAACCATCAACAAGATCACCATTAGGTACAGATTTCCTTTACCAAGAATGGATGATTTAATGGATTTCTTAAGTGGAGAAAAAAAAATTCTAAGACAGATCTGAAAAGTGGATATCACCAGATCAGGATGAGAGAAGGTGATGAATGGAAAACATCCTTTAAGACAAACGAAGGTCTATATGAGTGGTTGGTTATGCCATGTGTCTTAACAAATGACCCGAGTACTTTTATGAGGTTGATGAATGAAATTCTAAAAGATTTCATTGGCAAATTTGTAGTTGTATATCTGGATGATATATTGATCTTTAGCAGGACTAAAGAGGAGCATTTGAGGCACCTAATGCTAGTAATGAGGAGGATACAGCAAGAGAAGTTGCTGATAAATCTGAAGAAATCCTCTTTTATGAAGAGAGATCTCATTTACTTGGGTTTTGTGATCTCTTCAAATGAACTGAATATGGATTCAGAGAAGGTGAAAGCGATCAGAGAATGGTCGTCATCAAGAATCATGTTCGAGGTAAGGAGCTTCCATGGATTAGTGAGTGTCTATAGGAAGTTCATTAGAGACTTTATTGGAATTTGTGTGCCAATGATGGATACAGTGAAGAAGCGGCAGAAGTCCTTTAAATGGACAGAGGAGGCCAAAAGGAGCTTCAATATACTAAAGGAGAAGATAACAGAACGACCAATTCTGATCTTGCTGAATTTTGGGAAGACATTTCAAGTAAGATGTGATGCAAGTGGAGTTGCAATAGGAGAAGTTTTGAGTTAGGATAACAGACTTGTTGCCTACTTCAGTGAGAAACTGAATGAAACCAAGAGGAAGTATTCCACATATGACAAGGAGTTTTATTCCATAATTCAAGCCTTGAAGAAATGGAGGCATTACCTTGTCCCATAAGAATTTGTCTTGTATAGCGATAACCAAGCTTTGCAGTTCATAACCAGACAGGAAAAACTAAATCAAACGCATGCAAAATGGGTTGAATTTATGAAAAAATTTACTTTTGTCATAAAACATATTGTTGGGAATGCTAACAAGGTTTTTGATGCGTTAAGCAGGAGATGTTTAATTCTACAGGAATTCCAGGTGAAGACCTTGGGATTTGAACACCTTAAGGATATGTATTGTGATGATACAGACTTCAAGGAAGCATATGAAGCATGTACAAACCCTGTGTTGAGAGATAGAAGTCAGTGGATAGAGTACATGATTCAAGAAGGACTATTGTTCAGAGGAAATCAGTTGTGAATACCAAAATTCTCAATGAGGGATAACCTTGTGAAAGAGAAGCATAGTGGGGGATTGGCTGGACATTTCGACCATGATAAAATGTTTTCACAGTTGAGCAGTTCGTACTACTAACCAGGCATGAGAACAGAGGTGATAAATTTTGTGAACAAATGTAGAATATGCCAACATGCAAAGGGGAAAAGACAGAACACTGGGTTGTATCAACCATTGCCAATACCAGAGAGGCCTTGGGATGCAATAAGCATGGATTTTGTGTTGGGATTATCAAGGACACAAAGGGGATTTGATTACATATTTGTGGTTGTGGATATTTTTTCAAAGATGGCACATTTCATCCCATGCCAGAAGACTAGTGATGCAACACATGTTGCAAATCTATTTTTCAAGGAAGTTGTGAGACTTCACAGCCTACCCAGGAGCATTGTCTTGGACAGAGACACAAAATTTGTTGGTCACATTTGGAGAACATTGTGGAAGAAGTTGGGGACATATTTTTCCTTTATCTCAGCTTATCACCCTCAAACATATGGAAATACTGAAGTGGTAAATAGAAGTTTGGGAAACTTACTGAGGAGTTTAGTCACTGAACATCATAGTCAGTGGGATCAGATTCTGCCACAAGCAGAATTTGCATACAACAATTTACCAAACAGGAGTACTGGAAGGAGCCCATTCCAAATACTATATGGAATGCAACCAAGGGGAGTATCTGAGTTGAGAGACTTGGAACAGGGTGAGATCAAGAGCATTGGAGCAGAGGATTTTGCTGCGGAGATGGAGAAACTCCATATCCAGATCAAAGGAAAACTGGAGAGCTCTAACCAGAATTACAAGGACAAAGTTGATCAGCATCGCAGGGAACTTCAATTTGAAGTAGGAGATCAGGTTTTAGCACATCTCAGGAAGGAAAGGTTCCCTAGGGGAACATACAATAAGTTGAAGATGAAAAAGATAGGACCCTGTAAGATCTTGAGGAATTTTGATGCAAACGCCTATGAGATTGAGCTACGAGATGGTGTAGGCATTTCACCCATATTCAATGTTTCAGACCTGTATCCATACAGGAAATATGACACAGAAGGGCCAGAAGACCAAGGAAAGATTCAGTGGGAGAAACATATGCCTATGGCAGAAAAGCCACAGATGGAGAAATTTTTTTATCAGAGGATTGGCAAGAAGACCAGAAGGAAAACCTATTTTGAGTATCTGGTCAAATGGAAGGAACACCCAATCGAAGATTCCAGTTGGGAAAATGAAGCTGCTATCCAGAAGCAAGGAAAATCAGTCGAAGAGCTCATGGACAGGAGTCCATGAACTTTTGTCAAGGGGAGTATGATGCAAGAGCATCGTTAGCAAGCACGCAGAGGCAAGACCACTCAGCATGTCGCAGTTCTTCCATAACTTCAACGTTAGCAGCTGCAGCCAATTTTGAAATCCACCTTAACTCAGCACCAGAATTTACCTATGGAGGCATGCTTGAACTAGTGCTGAATTTTACCCTTTGAGGCAAGTTTTCAAAATCGCAAACGGAGCAGGAGTTTCCACTACGGATCTGGAATGAAACTAGTCGAAGTTAGCCAGTAGATTAAATCTTAGAGTAGATGAGTAGGCAGGGGAAACCTTAGAAATCTCTCTGAGTTAAATAGAGTTTTCGTATGAACAGATTAGGTTAGCTACAAGATAGGAGAGAGTAGTGTAAGGGGACTGCAAGTTAGCAGAAGCCTCAATCTTTCAAAGCTATTGTAATTAGAATATATTTGGTAGCCATTTTGGCACTTGTGAATATAATAGAGGGAAAATTGATCCAAATGCATGGTGTGTGATTGCGTTTGAAATATCAGTTATTCTTGTGTTTTGTAAGCAAGTGAATGAATCTTTGTAGGGGGAGAAGGGAACTGTGACTTCTAATTTCCAGTTTCAATTGTTTCTCTTCATTGAAGCTCTGTAAGGTGTGCATCGAGCAAGAAGAGAGCGCTAGGAGATCGGGAGGAATTTCTTTGGGAGAAATCCCTTGGATATGAGTTATCGAAATCCCTCTGATGCAAGGAGTGCGCACGGAGTCGAGGCCTTCACCAGGTAAATCTCAGGAGGAATAAAAATTCAAAGAAGCGTTATCGAGATCCAACAAATCCATGTCCCAGGAGAAATGAAGGTCGAGCCTTCGGGACTTAGAAAATTTTCTAAGTCTAAGAGATCAAAAATTTCAGAGGGAAGAACGTTATCAACCGTTGGATCGCGAAGGGGATTCAATGATCTTCGAATCTGAGACAGGTGCATAATCTTTAACGCTACACATATCTAGGAGGGAGAATATCGAAGATCTAAAGGGAAGGTGGAGAGTCCTCGAGGAGAAATGTCAAAACCCCGTAGGCTATTCAATAAGGTGGAGCTACGAGGAGGTTAGCGACGAGGACATCTCGATGTCCGAAGTTCAAGAGGGATAATAGCCATCGATCCCAGGAAGATATGGACCGTTGGTCCACTTCGCGATTTCAGGTATCGCAAGTTGGGAGGACAGAGCTCCCTGACTCCTTAAACCCAAAATCAGGAAATAGTGATTCGTGAGGGTAAGATTGAGGCTGTAGATCTCAAGAGGCATTGTGAGTCGTTGATTAAATGCCTGAAGCTTTTGGCATTTCGGCGACCGGGGATACAAAAGGTGAGAGTTGGGACTCTTGACCCATTAATCCCTGAAAGGATCTAGACCGTCGGATCTTCAGAGGTTGGAAGCCATCAATCTACAACTTGGAGGTGTATCGACATTTCAGGACAGGGAATACAAGAGGTAAGAGTCGAGACTCTTGACCCACGAAACCCCAAAAGGATCCAGACCGTCGGATCTTTGGAGGTTGGAAGTCGTAGATCTGCAGCATGGAGGTGTATTGACATTTCGGCGACCGAGAATAAAAGAGGTAAGAGTTGGGACTCTTGACCCACAAAACCCCAAAAGGATCCAAACCGTCGTATCTTCAGAGGTTGGGAGGGGCGTCGATATGCAGCGTGGAGGTGTATCGGCATTTCAGCGACCGGGGATACAAAAGGTAAGAGTCGAGACTCTTGACTTACAAAACCCTGAAAGGATTCAGTACATCAGATCTTGGAGACTTAGAGTCGTCAATCCACAACAGGAAGTGTTTCAGCTTTCGTGACTTGGAGAAGCCTGAAGCACCCTATGGTAAAGTTTGTGGTCGCATGCCTATGGTCACGTGAGCCGGAGAAAGGGAGGAGATAATCTTCGTTAGTCCTCACCAAGTTTTTGGGACTTAGAGGAGCCAAGGACTCGTTGTATTTGAAACCGCAATGCGCCTATTTGGGTTAAGCTCGTGGCCATACCTGTGGTCACATGGAGTGAAGATCCGCGCCTAGTGTTGGTTTGCGTGGAGAAAACTGAGATAAGGGCCTGTGGACATGGTGTCGTAGGTTCCATTTTGGAACCAGGAGAGCCTCTACGGCTCTGGAATTCAGAGATCCTGACTGGGAGGTCATGCATCCCTAAGGAGAAATAGGGTGTCTGCATCAGGTGGTATCAGATCAGTTCCTTCGTCTCTAGACTTCAGGCAAAAAAGAAAAATAAAGACACAGAGAACTCGGAGTTGTACTCTGATCTCACCAGATATCACCAGATCAATATGAGAGACGGTGATGAATGGAAAACAGCCTTTAAGACAAATGAAGGTTTATATGAGTGGTTGGTTATGTCATTTGTCTTAACAAATGCCTTGAGTACTTTTATGAGGTTGATGAATGAAATTCTGAAAGATTTCATTGGCAAATTTGTAGTTGTATATCTAGATGATATACTGATATTTAGCAAGACTAAAGAGGACCCATGAAACCTCAAAAGGATCCAGACCATCGGATATTTGGAGGTTGGAAGTCATCGATCTGCAGCGTGGAGGTGTATCGGCATTTCGACGACTGGGAATACAAGAGGTAAGAGTCAGGACTCTTGACCCACGAAACCCTGAAATGATCCAGACCGTCAGATCTTCGGAGGTTGGAAGCCATCAATCTGCAGCATGGAGGTGTATCGGCATTTCGGCGACTAGGAATACAAGAGGTAAGAGTCAGGACTCTTGACCCATGAAACCTCAAAAGGATTCAGACCATTGAATCTTCATAGGTTTGGGGGGGCATCGATCTGCAGCATGGAGGTGTATCAGCATTTCAGCGAACGAGGATACAAAAGGTAAGAGTCATGACTCTTGACCTATGAAACTCCGAAAGGATTCATGCCATCAGATCTTGGAGATTTAGAGTCCTCGATCCACAATAGGGAAGTGTTTCGGCTTTTGTGACTTGGAGAAGCCCGAAGCGCCTTGTGGTAAAGTTTGTGGTTGCGTGCCTATGGTCATGTGAACCGGAGAAAGGGAGGAGCTAATATTTGTTATTCATCATCGTATTTTTAGGACTTGGAGGAGCCAAGGACTCGTTGTATTGGGAACCCCAGAGCCGCAAACCATGATGCACCTATTTGGGTTAAGCTCATGGTCGTACCTATGGTCACTTGGAGTGAAGATTCATGCCTAGTGTTAGTTTGCGTGGAGAAAACTCAGATAAGGGCCTGTGGACTTGGTGTCAGAGGTTCCAGTTCAGAACCAGTGTAACAACCCTCCTAGTTAAGGACAACTACTCTGTCAACAGGTGCAAAATTTCTTTTCTTTGGGGTGTTAAAGTGTGTGCGCGCGTGTAGAAGAAACAACCCCCTCGACTCTATGTCACCACTCGAACCAACAAGATGCAAGTAAGACGAACACAAACAAGACGACCTAACATATCCCAGTGACAACAAGAATTAAACGCCCCTGGACATAAGGCGTGCAACTAGCATCTGTAAGCAAAAAAAGACACCAGGGGTTAGGTACAGTATTGGCGCAGAATGGAAGAATCCAATAGAAGAGTCGCAGTAGTGGAACTGTGCCTTGAAACAACCTGAGACTACTGATACGGCTCAGAGTGTGTCGCAAGAGTGGAACTGTGCCTTTAAACAGCCCGAGACTCTTGATACGGCACTGGATTCCTTCCACCGAATTTACACACAGACAAAAATACTAAGCTACAAGAGGTGTCTATATCCCGCCCGACACGAACATACTACACAATACAATACCCCCAAGTACTACCAAATCAGGGACAATCATGACCTCTACGGGAGACGCAAGTCAGGAGGACTCCAATCGACCAACCATTATTGGGGCCCGAAGACATCCATCAAGAACAATTTCTCCATTAATTATCATAGGTACCAATTGCTCATCACAATCACTTCGATTAATCCAAGGTTGACATTGTGATTCTACCATCATTATTAACATTGCAAATAAAAACGAATATTATTATTGCATTTAGACAGTACTGCCATTGCAATTAAGCCATATTATTATCGCAGTTTAAGCTTCAACCTTAGCATTCAATTTAATGATAATAACATTAAATAAACAAGTTAGCATAGCAGTTTGGGCAACATCATCACATGGTAAATTTTAACAATATCAACACTAATTTAACAAGGTTAACATGGTAGCTTAAGCACCATTATTACATTTCATTTTAACATCAATAGCATAAATTAAACAAGGTTCTTCATGGCAGCTTACGCAACATCATTATATCGCATTCTAAACCATAATAACATTAAATAAAACAAGTTCATCATGGAAGCTTACGCAACGTCATTTATTGCATCCTAAACAATAAAAACATTAAATTAAGCAAGATTCATCATGAACAGTTCAATTAAACAAATAATAACATAGCGAATCACCCATCATCATTAACCTTAAAACAATACTATTATTACAATTTAAACAAGTAATACCAGGGCAAGTAAGCAATATTAATATTGCAAATTAGCCATCATCATTGACCTTGCAAATTAAAACAACCTCATTATTGCAAATTAATGGAAATTAAACAATATTAATATTGTGAATCAACCACCATCATTGCCCTGGCAATTTAAAACAACCTTATTATTGCAAATACCAAGACAATTAAACAAATATTGATATTGCGAATAAAGCAATTATTTTTATTGCAAATTATACAAGTATTCCCTTGCAAATTAAGCTATTAAATTCATTACATAATAAAACGTAGTTTAAATAACAATGCAACTATTTATCTAGATTATATCCCCAACAACCAAGGGTAGAAAGTTTAACCAACAATTGCGACATGTGAATAAATTAACAAATTCCCAATAATAAATCTTCAACCTTAGAATAACCGAAATTAGGGTTGTCCACAATAGCAAAAGCAATTATTTCCCAAGAATTAACACGCAAGTATAATGTTCATTTCAAGCTTATCCTGATGATTCGATGTCATGCATTCACAACATGAATATTAAGGCCTATTTATACTTCATAAATCAAATTGATAAAACCAGCTCTCACCATACAACCAAAATTTGGCTAAATAATAATCTACACATTTGATAAATAAAATAAAGTTACTTATTTATAATCCCGGTTGCAATACAGTGATAAGGGTAAGTTTTAAATTTCTAATCAACTTTGATAAGAATTGAAGCTCTTATCAAACACACCAGAGATATTCAATCCAGGCACATTTAATAATTCCGCCCTAAAATTAACCCTAATATCACACCACTTAACAATGGTCCACAATTTTACCATTAACCAATTTAATAATTCCGCCCTAAAGTTAACCCTAATATCGCACCACTTAATAATAGTCCACAATTTTACCATTAACCAATTTAATAAATCCACCCTAAAATTAACCCTAATATCACACCACTTAATAATAATCCAGAGATTTAAACGATAGAATCCATATTTAAGGTGGGACGGCAATGTTAACCTAATTCTGGAAACGGAAATTTTAAATCACGAATGAAGTTGACCAAAAATCCATGATTACAGCGGAGCAGCATTATTGTACCAAATTTTAAAACAGCAAATTAAATTCGTGAATTTCAATTGCACAGCGTTCGCCGGGATTGGGAGGCCAGATTGGTTGTGCCTGTGGTTGTACCTAAAGTTTAGCCAACACTATCATGTATGCTAAGTAAAAACGAGGACAAGACCTGTGGGAAGGATTCCTGGCAGTCCTCCAATAACCCTTTCCCACGTAAATCAGTTGATACGATGTAGGTATATAGACCTTCAGAGAAGAAAAGAAAGAGATAGCAGGCGTGAGCTTCGTTCTGGACATCTAAGGATTAATAACGCCTAGCGGTCTGTGGGTCTCTATGGTTATTGGGGCAGGCGAAGCACTAGAAGGGGCTTAATCTTCCAGCACGTCTATCGAGAAGAACGCGGGCATGCCTAGAATTTGGTAAGCTTAATCGGAAAAATTTTGGATACAGCTTTGTGAAAAAGTTGCTCGATTCCCAATCCATAAAGGACAAAGGTTTCAATTCGTTAATATATCCTCCAAACTTTACCTTCAGTCAATAGACATAATTTTATGGCGAGTCTTCCACTCACCATGATTAAAGCCTTCACAAATTCCAACCGCGTGGTTCTCGGCAAAAAGAGACCAAGTCCATAGAAATTGATAGCCTAAAAATTAAAGTAGTAGTTTTAATCTATTTTATGGACAATAAAGTCGAAAAGCAAAGATGAGGATGTGGACAATATGACCCCGAACTTAAGTGGACTGTACGTTTGGGGTACCTAACGGGCATGGAGCAAAGTTAGTTATTCCATGCCCTGTTGATTGTTTTTTGTTCACAAGGATGCCCGCGATATGATAAAATAACTGGGACAGTAAAAAAAAAAACGAGAGCAGCAGTGCAGGCATTTCAAAATAACGAAGGGCCCAGCCAGAAATTCGCCCACGGTGCAAGGATACGACAGCCCACTGCAAATAAATATTAAAAACGAAGAACAGCCCACGTGCAAGGATGACAGCGCACTGCAATTTAAATGTAAGCCAAAAACGAGCGCAGACACAGAAAAAGGAAATGAGAAAAACGGCGCAAACATTCTTTTTAAAAAAAACAAATCGAAGGGCCCAACCATAGCTAAAACGCCCACTGTACAGGTGACTACGCCCAATGAAAAGGGAGAACCCACAGAGAATCTCACGCCCAAGTATATACAACAACGACCAAGTAAAAAGAAGAAAACCCACCGTATAGAGCCTCCACGGTGTAAGTAAAATCGACCAGGTAAAGCAAAGGGAACCCACCGAGATATAAAAATGGCCCAAATAAATATAAACACCAGGATATCAAGAAATAAAAACCCTACTGCAAATCAAGCTCCCTGTGTATAAAAAAAAATTTACGCCCAAGGTAATACGAGAAGGCCACGGAGATAATAAAAAAAATGCCCAATACAAATAACAACGCCCAGGGTACAAGAAAAACACTGCAGAAGGAAAATGCCTGAAATATCTAAACGCCCAGCGTAAAAAGAGTAAACCCTACTGCCCCAAAACGCCCACAGCATAAAAACGAAATAGCATAAACCACCACAAATTACCTGAACCCTCAACTACAATGTTTAAACAACAAATTACCTGAACCCTCAACTACAATGTTTAAAAACGAATATCTTCTAAAGTACCCCACTTTTCCTTTTTTACAGAGTATGAAGGAATGGAAACAACACTCCACAACAACACAACCATAAGAACCCGCAGCGAAGAATCACTATCCATTCTAATTCTACTCGCCTGTGAACATACCTTTGCCTGACTATTGTCATAACCATTCCTCGTGTGGTTCTCTCCTACTCCCCGCTGTCAGAACAAGAAGTCACCAAGCATCTCCCAAATTAAAATGCTAGGGTACCTTCTTCCCTCACCGAGTCATAGTTGGCCACACACAATCGGGAGAGTAACTAGCCACCACCTGGTCGAGCTACCACTCCACCGGCTGAGAACTCTAACTCCTACAAGAAACCACCCACTCTAGTCTGGCAGCATACAATACCAATCTCAACCAAAGTCCCTTTCTTCCCTCTCCCTTTCTTTTATCCGGACTGAAACCCTAATTCTTCTTTTCTTAGGTTTCCTTTTCCTCTGATTCTTCTTATTTTCTTTAATTTATTTCATTATTTTATTTTATTTTTTCAAACTCAAAGAGTATAAAGGCCATTTTAATTTCCATTTATTTTCACATGCTTAACTTTATTTGTTTACAATTTGTTTATATAATATAAATATACATATATATATTTTTCATTTTTCTATTTCCAAGCATGCATTCATCATTGTAGTTTGTCATTATCCATCATTTAAATTTACCATTATTAGATATATATATATATATATATATATATATATATATAGGGATAAAGAGAGATTAGGTGATGGCAAACATGTATATAGGGGAAAAGTAAATGCATTACATAAAACGAATAAAGAGGAATTACCGGGAGGGATGGCGATTTAGTAAAATGAACTAGACAAGTAAAAGGGAGATGATAATCGGAAGATCAAGGTGATGGGAGGATATTTAAAAAAGCTCCATACGATAATGAGGATAATGGTCTGAAGTTATATATTTTTTTGTATTTTTTTTTTTTAATTCTTTATTAAGGTCACACTAAATTCCTCCCTTTCTAGAAAGGCTGGGTCTTAGGCCAGGGCTTCTAGATTATGAGCTACTAATGCATTGGTTAGGGGAATTGCTTAAGGTTTTATTCGTAAAGATGACTTAGGGTTACTTAGCCCAATCTTCCTCCACAATAATGCGACATTCCCTTCAGATGCACCACGTGTCTAAGGTGCCACTTCGCCTGGATTCTCTTTGGGCGAGACGCGGTTCTTCAGACGCACCATGTGCCCAAGGGTGCCACTCGCCAACTAAGTTTCTTCAGTGCGACGTGTTCTTCGTGGATGCACCACGGCTCCAAGGGTGCCACTCGTCGACCGAACTAATTGGTAGACCTCTATAACCCTCGGAGTCAATACTCCGCCGTGAACTCAGAGGAGACTAAGGGTTTCTATGAATATGCCCTTCGCGCTTCCTCTTAGAAATCACCGCGGAGCCGCATCGCCGCAATAACCCTCACGATAGGATCTCTCGAATCAGGTAATCATTAACCTACAGCTCGAGCCATGATGAGTTCTAGCGGCGCGTATGTGGTCGTTGTCCACCCCCTCTCCCTCAACCTATCGCAATGTAGGCCCCTTTAATCCATATGTGAGTCAGGTCGGCAAGCTATCGCCAGCCAATCACCAATAATCATGTCGAAAATGTCAACATCAAATCATCAAATCAAATGAAACATCATAATAAACATAATAACCCAAAAGCACACTCCCTGAGTCGGTCTGGAGTCCAAGGGGTTCTACTGATGCCTCTCGCGATTCCGAAGGTCAAAAACTCCCCCATTACCTCAATAAAATCGAAGCCAATAGCACCTCACTACATCAGCCACATCATGTCATCCGTCAATCACATCATAATCAAATATAAAAGGTCTAACATCAAAAAGGGTCCAGATCACTTGCGAGCAAGTGTCCTCAAATAATAAGTGTTCTCAGTGCGCCAGAGCGGGATGTTACAACCAGGAGAGCCACTCCGGCTCTGGAATTCAGAGATCCTGACCAGGAGGTCGTGCAACCCTAAGGAGAAATAGGGGGTTTGCACTAGATTCATAAAGCAGATCTAGGATATGCAACTGTAGAACACAAAAGGAATGCCACCTGAGGTGTGTGACGGTAGACTGTGGATGACAACACTAGCAGTTACTAGGATTAATAAATTTGACGATGAATGGGCACGAATTTGCGAGGAAAGTTCCAAATTCTGGGAAGAAATCATGGGAGACACAAAATTGAAGATTGTAGATGCCAAAAAGTGAGCAGTGCAAGAGCAGGACAATGAAGCAGAAGAAAAGGGGACAACATTACCATCGATTGAGAGAATGGAATCCATTTTGGAACAACAGCAGGTGTGTGTCGAAGTAGAAAGACTCAAGGACCAACATAAGGTCCTTCAACAAAGACTTGGACCCAGACAAGAGGAAGCGGTCTGCATTATTGGAAAATTGGCCAATGTATAGGGGAAGGTCAAACAAGTCACAGTTGACATAGAGGAAAAACTTCAAGACTTGACCGTGTATGCCATGGAGGAGATCATATAAAAATATGCCATCGTGGTTGCAGAGGTATAAGCAGATAAGGTTGTCGCGCAACAATTCATTACGGAGTGGAAGAACAGAAAATAGGCCTGAGTGGCTCAGGATGAGCCACGGGTGAGTGTTGGGGGCCTGTTAGATAGGAAGTTTTGGATATATATTTGGAGAAAAACCTAAGAATAAAAAAAGGGCGCAAAAGGAAGAAAGGGCACATAAGGAAGAAATCATTTAGAAGGAGGAAATCCCGTAGAAGAAAGGAAGCACGTAGAAGGGCATAGAAGGACGAACAGGAAGATGGATGAAGACAATGCATAGACAATAGGATAAAGAAAGCAAGCAAGAGGAGGAAGCGCAAAACGACAAGTGTGAATTTCCAAAAATAGAATATCAGCAGAAAAGATGTATAAAGAACGAGAAGTTAAAGAAGGAAAACAATCAGCTAACTGAAATTGGCCCTGCCATGCATTGTAATGGTTTATTTTGGGATAGATAATAATAGGGTTTTAAGCCCTATATTTTGGGTATAAATATGTAACGGGATTGGGAGATTAGTGTGTGTAGAAGGGAATGAATGTTATGAAAAGATCATGAATGTATTAGACAGTTAGTAAGAGAGAAGATAAATAAGGAGTTTAAAGAGGATATTGCGTCTTGTTTTTTTACTTCTCTATATGTGTTTATGAATGATGATACACTTCGTAGATCGGAGTTAGTCTATGGATTGATTATGTTGTAATGTTCATGTATGGTTGTGATAATCTGGGTAGTAATCAAGAACATACTTAAGCTACACGATAAGGAACAATGATTCCCACCTCTGCCTCCCTTTCCCTTACTACTGCAAAAACATGGTTCATGCAATCCCAATAGATACCTTAGGTGAGACTTAATCAGTGCAAGTAGGTGATGTCGAAAGGGCCAGTGGCTTGAGGGTTTGTTGGGCACAGTTGAACCGAACCTTGGGTCTTACAACCCATGTGCAGACCAATTTAATCCCAACAATGTGTATGAGAGGATCACTAGAATACCACTGCAATCCCATACTCGAACAGGAATGGATCAAACTGACAACATCCAGTGGGTAAGAATGTAGGATTAAACTATAATCCAAGACCTAATTGTGAGAAGGAAATACTACACTAGTTAATTTCAAAAGAGAGAGAGTAAAGAGAAAAATAGAATCAATCTTCACACATAAGAGACTAAGAAACCAACTCTAATCACAATGTATTAATCCTTGGTAGTGAGTACAATATATAGGACTCTCCACATGAGGAGTAATGTGCACTAGGTTGAGATTTCCATGTGCATGCTCAAGTAAAAATGTAACTTCTCCCAATAGAAACAATTAACTAAAGTCAAAAGTTGTTAATAATAAGAAAATGTCAAAAATATAGGTGTGAACTTAGTGAGAACTCTACATGAAGTCAACATGCATTCCATAATAAAAAAAAATCTCCTATAATAAGACTAGAGTCCAAGAATGGAACTGAAGTCCTAACTGAGTGAAAGTTTACTAATTATGGAAAGTCACTAAATAAGTGAAGTGAGTTAATTCCAAGTATTAGATGGGTAATGTGAACTTCCCTAAGAGGCTAATATTCTTACTAAAGTGTTCTCTATAGCCATGAAATAGGAAATGTCTCTTAAAATTAAGGAAATAGGAATTGTCTCCTAAAAAATAAGAATTTTCCTAACGGTGGCTAAAAAAGAGATTTGGCCTAATGGTAGCTAAAAAATAGGAATTTTCCTAATGGTGGTTTATGAGCCCATGGTTTTGGAAACCCATGTTATTTTCCCATGGTATTACATATAGGAATCCACCAACTAAAAATAGACATGCTATAAACAACAGCCCTCCTAAATAGTAGGAAAAATGGAAAAAATGAGTATGTCACTAAGAATGTACTCGAGCATGTACCCCAACACCTCCCCTGAAACACAACTGGGGTATGCACAATGATGAGTCCCGGAAATATGAAGCCATGTTAGGTACTCATGTACAAGTATAGATGCATGACAATTGAACAAAAGTGAGGTAAAGAGGGAAAACCAAGTGGGAACAATCCCCCCCACACCCCCCCGCCCCCCTCAAAATATGTTGCTAATAAGAAAAGAATGCTAACATGTTTAGTTTCTAAGATTATTTATCCCTCACTCCTAGAATGTCCCTAAATGAGACAAACTTTTGTTCGGTGAAAGGCTTTGTGAATATTTATGTCACCTTCTCTGAAGATGGACATAACTGCATATCAATGATTCCATCCTGGATTTTTCCTCGAATAAAGTGCATATGAACCTCGTTGTTCTTGCTCTGTTCCCTCTGAACTGGGTCTCTACACAGCTTGAAAGTACTCTGATTATTACACCATATAACTATTAGATGATGAAAATGAACTCCCAACTCTGTATGAAAGTGCAACAACCAAATAGCCAAAGTAGTAACATTCACTGCACCCATGTACTCTACCTCTGTTGATGATGAAACAATTGTTGATTTCTTCTTACTTGACCAAAAAATAGGTCCTGATAGGAAACAATGGATCCATGGTAGTAAAATATTGTGAAGGCTCCACAAACTGAGGATCCACAAACTAAGATCTGGTTCTCCATGGATCGACAAGATCACCCACTAGATTACCTTCTTCTTGAAGAGACTATTGTTCCCATCGTGGTCGATGATCTGGACCTGCAACTTCTTGATGCTCATCACAAATATCAGATATATCATATTCATAGATATGATCATAAATATAATTTGAACAAGTCTCACAAAGTTCTACAACTAGTGGCGGTGGAGATGGAGGTGTGAATTGTTGTGGAAGTACCTATGAAGGGCCCTCAATGGATTTCCTGTGATGTATAGATTTGTGTGTCTGACAATCAATGGTCATGAGCTCATGTGGATGGAGACAGTGTTAGATTCTATGCCAGATATAATACCCTCCTCATTAAGAGGGAGTGTTAAGATTTATGTAATTTCAGAAGTTATTCTTAAGTGTTGATGTTTCAACATCGGGCTGACATTCTTCCGGGATTAGTCATAGTAATTTGACCAATGGAAAATGGCCCTGGAATAGTATTCTAAGGACATAAGACTCAAAGTGTGGGGATTTCAACATCCAGAAGAGATAAAATTCTTCCTATGGCACAGATGGAAACCTGATCAGGAAGAATGGTCCTTGTAGTCACAGAACACTCTACTAAGTATGTGACAATTGTGGGACACTCAGTGTGCATATTGAAGAAGGATTTATATGGATTAAAGCAGGTACCCAGAGCATGGTGTGGAAAAGATCATCTCATAGTGTAAGAAATAAAAAAATTGGCTATTGAGTTTGAGATGAAAGATCTCGGGATGATGCATTACGTTTTGGGTCACGGGGTATGGTAGCGACGGGATGAGATATTTTTGAATCAAGGGAAGTATATAGTAGAAATCCTGAAGAGGTTTGGGATGTTGGATTGCAAGTATGTAGCATCATGTGTAGCGATTCTCGAAGCAACGTGGCTTTAGAAATTGATTAATATTTGACTGAATTTGACTTGTAGGTAAGACCTACAAGAAGAGGACAACGAGACTTTTTTTGGAGGACAAGTGATGAAGTCAGCAAGTTGAAGATCTAGTTGATATTCAATGCTCAACAGGTAGCCATATATTCAGTTCCAAAGGAATATGGGTACTACAATAAGGAATAGGAGGCTCCACCAGATGCAGGAAGCAGTCATGTGTGGCGCTTAGTACAGTTGAAGTTGAGTATGTGGCAGCATGTGCAACAATTCATGAAGCAATGTGGCTTCAGAAATTGCATACTATTGGAATGAATTTGACTTGTAGGTAAGACCTATAAGAAATGGATGACGAGACTTGTTCTAGAGGACAAGTGATGAAGTTAGCAGGTTGAATATTTAGTTTATATTTAGTGTTCAAGAGGGAGATGAACGGTTAGTTCCATAGGGAGCTAGGTACTAAAGTAAGGAGTAAGAGGCTCCGTCGGATGTAAGAAGCAGTCATGTGTGGCGCTCAGTATGGTTGAAGATTAGTATTGGAAGAATGTGCAGTATCAATGTGGCTTCAAGAAATATTGTCTGGGTTATTTGGTCTTGTACTAGAGGTGATCTGCATTTTTTGTGACAACCAGAGTTACATGAAGTCGTCGGAGAACCATGTGGTCTATGACAGGTTGAAGCATATCGAGATCAAATATTACTATATCATAGATATGGTGTAGAAAGGAGCAGTGAGGCTCCAGTTTTGTGACTACAGAGGATCAATTTGCAGACGTGTTTACCAAGCTGTTGTCAAGGATGAAGTTTGAGTACTTCAAGGTCAAGCTTGGCATGGTCCCTCTTTAGAGGGAGTGTTCTCATCCAAAATGAGAAAGGGATGGCATTGAGTGTTCTCATCCAACATGAAAAAGGCTTGTCACTGAGAGAGGTGGAACTCATCCAACATGAAAAAGGGTTGGAACTGAGACATGTGGAACTGATCCAACATGGAAGAGGGTTGGCACTGAGTGTTCTCATCCAACATGAAAAAGGGTTGGAACTAAGATAGGTGGAACTCATCCATCATGAAAAAGGTTTGGCACTTAGTGTTCTCATCCAACATGAAAAAGTGTTGGCACTAAGACAGGTGGAATTCATCCAGCATGAAAAAGGGTTGTCATTGAGACAGGAGGAACTCATCCAACATGAAAAAGGGTTGGAACTGAGACATGTGGAACTCATCAAACATGGAAGAGGGTTGGAACTGAGTGTTCTCATCCAGCATGAAAAAGGGTTGGAACGAAGACAGGTGGAACTCATCCAACATGAAAAAGGTTTGGCACTGAGTGTTCTCATCCAACATGAAAAAGTGTTGGCACTGAGACAAGTGGAACTCATCCAGCATGAAAAAGGGCTAGCATTGAGTGTTCTCATCCAGCATGAAAAGGGGTTGGCACTGAGTGTTCTCATCCAGCATGAAAAAGGGTTGGCACTGAGATAAGTGGAACTCATCCAGCATGAAAAAAGGTTGGCACTGAGACTGAGGGTGCACATGATCAAATACTAATGCATGTAATGGATGTCTTGGGGACATGCATTTATTTGAGAACTACCCATGGGCCTTGGATGCATTGGTTGTGAATTCACAAGGGTGCACATGATGAGGTACATATGCATTGCAAGGTAATGGATGTCATGGTGACATGTTGATTCTATTTGAGAGCTACCCACAGGTAATCTTGGCATAATATAGAATGTATCCCTCGCTTATAGGGGGTGTTGATGTTTGGGTAGCAGCAAAAAGAAATTCTACTAGATTAATAATTAATAATATGATTATTAATTATTAAACAATAGTATTAATTATAGTATTATTAATGTAAAAATATATTTATAATATAAACTATAAATATATATAATAAAATATAAAGTATATTTATATTATATGTATAATACAATATAAAGTATAAATATGTTTATTATCCAAGGGAGGCATCTCTTCATGGATGGTTACCATGGTCACCATATGTTCTTTATATATAGAACGCTCATCATTGTAATAATATATTCATTCATATACAATATCATCTCTTATGAAAATTCAACACTTAACACTCCTTTGAATGAATAGTGTATCTAAAATATTATCTAATAACCCGTATCCCTTCACTCTCTCTTGATATCCAAATAAAATACACTCCTTACTCTAATATTCCATAGATTTCCTCCTATCGGAAGGGATCCTAGCCCATGCATGGGAACCGAAAATTCTGAAGTGAGTGACTTACAGTTTCTTCCCGCTCCAAACCTCATATGGAGTGAGTCCCTTGATTGATTTATGAGGAACTCTATTATGAATGTAGGTTGCATAGTTGATATCTTCAACCCATAAATTTGGAGGTAGTGCTCCAGCCTGCAACATATAGTTGGTCATCTCTTTCAATGTCATGTTCTTTCATTCCGCTACCCCATTATGTTGTGGAGTATATGGATCTGTGTGTTGCAACTCTATACCTGATTCTGAACAAAGACGCTCAACATTCTTATTCACATACTCTCGTCCACTGTCTATATGAAGCTTCTTAATCCTCTTCCCTGTTTGGTTCTCAACTAGATCCTTGAAATCTTTAAGATACTTAAAGACCTCAGATTTTAATTTGAGAAAGTAAACCCATGTATATTTCGAAAAATCATCAATGAAAGTAAGAACATACTTAGCTTTATTGATCGATGGGTGTGGGAAAGGACCTGTAATTTCACTATGAACCAGCTATAAAAGTGATGATTCCCTCCATGCTTTACATGTGTTTAACTTCTCCTTAAGATGTTTTTCTAGTATGCAACCCTAGAAAACTCCATCTCTGTACTGAATGTGGGGTAATCCACCTACCATTCCACCCTTACTAATCTAATCTAAATATTTAAAACTCAGAGGTCCAAACCTCTCATGCCACAATCTGGACTCTTCATTAGCATGTGTTAGAAGAGATACATAATCAGATTTATGAGTAAAGTGAGAGAAGATGTACAACCTAGAATGGTGATTAACCTCACCAATGACAAGTTTTGAATCATCTGACAAGTCGGAAATAATAACTGAGTCTAGACTAAACTTCACCTTCTTACCTGAACCTAAATGAGTGATTTGATAAATGGAGAGAATATTCATTGAAAGCTTCGGAACATGAAGTACATCCTGAAATCATCCATGGTCTAGATCAACTCTACCTCTATCGCACACCTCTACAGGAGAATCATCTCCAATGAAGATCGGTGGTATGGAACAAGTCTCTAAGTATGAGAAAAGTCTATCTGATGAGGCCATGTGATGGGTAACCCCTAAATCAAGCACCCAAGAATTAAGAGAATATGAAATAACAAGTAATGCATGACCATTACCTCTTTCTAATGATAGTTTTTTCCTTGCATTATCTAGAATACAATCCTCGAGGTGATGTTGCTCAAGTGTATGTGTCATGAGATCTATGGTGTTTTTCATGCAAGAACTCTTAGGATGGAACCCCCTATTACAATAGGAACAATTTTTCTTCTTCATCTTTCCTTTTGATCCCTTGGAACTCGAACCCTCATCTGTGGAATTTTGTTTACCTTCCTTCTTGTTTTCTGGGTCCTTGGTACCCTTGTTTTTCTAATTCTTTTTTTAACTTCCTTGAGTTGTAAGTGCATGGGGCTTGGAATTCTTAAGTGCCCCTATTTGAATGAGTTTTGTTTTCTCATGGATAAGTGACTCCATGAAATCATCTATGGATGGTATCTTCCATGTAGACCCTATAGTTAACTTGGTAGTATGAAAAGAATAAGTCTAAATAGAATACTTTGGTCTTGGTTTTGTTAGAGTTGAAAATATTAATTGTTCATCTTTCTTATCAATTCCACAAGCCTTAACATGAGAAAACAAAGTTTTGAAATTACAAAAATAGTCATGTAGGGTCTCTAAATCTCTTGGATTCAATGCATGTAGATCATTCTCTAGTTGATGACCTCTTAGATTGTCTTTCTTTCCTAGCAAATCCTTTACCTTTGTCCAAACATCGTTAGGAGTCTTGCAAGTATCGACATGAAAGAGGATACCTAGAGAGATGCTCAAACACAATATCTCGTAGGATTCATCCATTTTGTTGAAGTATATTGATTTATCTATGGTTGAAGTAGGCTCGACCTCAGTCCCCATGGTGATCCTATACAAACCCTTAATTCGAAGTAGAAGCTCTATCTTGGGCTTCCACTCAAAGTAGTTGAAGGGTGTCAAGATCACTGAAGAAGATGGTTGATCCATAGTTTTCTATGGGTTGTCCAATCTGATCTATAAACATGCAATAAAAGTGAATACTCCCTCACAATAATGGCTCTAAAGTCCAAGAATGGAACTAAAGTCCTAACCAAGTGAGAATTTGTTAATTATGGAAAGTCGCTCAATAAGTGAAGTGAGTTAACTCTAAGTATTAGATAGGTAATATGCACTTCCCTAGGAGGCTAATATTTTATAGCCACAAAATATGAAATATCTCCTAAAATTAAGGAAATAAGAATTATCTCCTAAAAAATAGGAATTTGCCTAATGGTGGCTAAAAAATAGGAATTGGCCTAATGGTAGCTAAAAATAGGAATTTGTCTAATGGTGGTTTATGAGCCCATGGTTTTGGAAACCTATGGTATCTTCCCATGATATTACATAGGAATCCACCAGCGAAAAATAGACATGCTATAAATAGTAGGCCTCTTAAATAGTAGGAAAAATAGAAAAAATAAGTATGTCACTAAGTATGTAGTTGAGCATGTACTCCAACAAAGAAGACATGTGAAATGAAGGATGTTTCCTAGGCATTGTGTGCTTGGTTGTTGATATGATCTTCTCCAAAGAAGTGGAGAGAATGGATGCCCAGTTGAATATCATGCAAGTTTTAGTCACTATGTATATTAGGGGTACCCATGATTCCTTGAAATTCAAGGCGTCTTCTTCTCCATAAAGTATGCACAAGAGGCCTATGGCAATCATGTAAGTAGTTCTCCGAAACTTCGTGGGATAGGTTGTTGTTCTCCTTTCCCTGAGCATTGTCTAGGGCACCCACTAACCCATCATCACTTCTCCACAGTCAAATGGGAATTGAAGCAACCATTCCTTAGTGAGGTCAACTTCTGATGTGGAGAATTTGTAATATCTATGTATGATGAAGGTCTAAAACAAAGCGATAGTTTTCCTGTTTGCATCCTTGACTAATCTGTTATCAACATCAGTTTGGCTAATAATCCAAGAGATGGCCTCCACACATGGGAATATAGTAGAGTGTGCAGCCACTTTATGTAACTAGGGGTGTTTGATTACGTAGTAGATTCCATCGTGAGGATTGACATCACCGGGGAGGAATGACACCATTGGATATGTATCTTGCTGGAATATTTGATATATATCCACCCATTTGTAGACAATATCAGGGTCCATGCAACATCTTGTGTCATCATATGTTGGTCCTAGAGAACCAACATCTACTTCTATCTCCTCCTTTCTATCTGGACTCACTTCAATGGTAGGTTGTTTTTCCTTTCTAGCCTTCTTAGCAGCCATATCAAGTTCATACACCTCATCCATGTCAACAACATCAAACATTAGCATTGTTAGTTTTAAAAAGAAGATCAATACTTGTGTGAAAATAAATAACAAGGATTCAAAAAAAATCTCCACTGTTAATAATAGCCATCTTTAGGGAGGAGAATGTCTACACTTGAATATGTTGTCTCAATGGTTTCCCCCTAAACTCATGTTGCTTATGATTTTTTTTTCCCAAAACAAAGGGGAAAATCCTTTTGATAATGGTCTTGCATGGGTTCAACCGTACAAATATGGATGGAAAACACTAAGGCCATGGTTCTTGTAAGAACTACACAAAAAGTGCGATATTGCTCAATCGAATTTGATAAGGGAGGAAAACAGGGTTTTTATTTTGGAAATGGAGCACAACTCCCTTCCTCTCGAGTGATGCCCACAACACGTTTTCCATGTATGATATAGAGTTTGAAAGGATATGTATTTGTGCAGGCAAGCCAAATATATGGGGAAGAAAAGACTTATCCAACCACCAACTAACAAAATAAGTAAAGGAAAGAAAGGGAGAGATTCCTATCCATGTTCCTCTCCTTGATCGAGTCATGGAGAAGCTCGAGATCTAAGGTTCTTTTGGATTTAAAAGTTTTTCCCTTAAGCCCAAGTGACCAAAGGTCTAGCTATGGGGAATGCCATGGCGAGGGAATGATGAAGTAAGGCCAACATAACTACTATTGGAAGTAAGACAAGCATAACTAACCTCGTCGACATAAGTGGTATGGAAAATGAGAGAGAGGGGTGCAATAATGCCATGGTGATTCATCCCCTAAACGAGTGCAAAGGGAAACTTCACTATCTAATAAAAAGGGTTTTTTCGATGCAGGAAAATTTTCTTAATCGATTCATACAAAAGAAATACCTGGGGTAGATGGGTGCATGGGATCTTGGGTTAATCCATTTTCTAGGGACCATGTGGCATGAAGAGGTTGGTCAAGGTGAACTTTCTTTTATTTAAGGGAAATGTGCAAACAAAGAATATATCTAACCCTCCCGAACATATGCATACCTAGAAGATGTCAATTGGGTTTCTTTTATTTGAATTCATACGGTGATTGGTCATCTTGGAGTATTATGTGCTAAGTGGCCTCAAGGCTCTTGGGAGACTATGACAAGTGCAATGGTGATATGACATACAACAATTTGGTTTTATAATTTGAAAAGGCACTTTTTATCACCCTTTTTATAGTTTTATAAAATGTGAAGTCACATCACTGTATCACACAAAGAAAACTTGAGTGGGTGCAGTTAAAAAAGTTTGGTTGCAGTGCATGGAAACATGAGGACGTGTGATATGTCATAGAATAAAAATTTATGATGCGATATGCCGTGGGAGGAAGAAATTTTGTTGAGCACAATGTGTTGTGCAAAAGATTATCTTCCGAGCGACACATTGCACTTGAAATTTTGAACCAATATGATATATCGCATGAGAAGAGCATTTCTTTGTGATGCGATATGGCACGAGGAAATGAAGCTTCAAGCTATGTGATACGGTGAATTTTCCAAAGATTTTGAAGATTTTATCTTTGTCGTGATAAAGACAAAGTTGGTGCAACGCAGTGTCTCGCAACCAAGATTGACTTCAATGCGATACAATGCAAGGAAAACAAGTTTTTTACAAGTTTTGAAGATTTCAAAAGTGCAAAAATGGCTCAAAAGGCTAAGGAAAAAGACCAAGGTAATTCTTTGGAGCCTATAGAGTAAGAAGAAAGAACAAGACTAACTTCATGGAAAGTTTCAAAGTAAAGTGATCAATCTAAGCCAAGTCCATGAAAACTTAGAAATCCAAATACAGGAGGGGGCCCATGACTATTTTTACCTTCATCAAACAGTGAAAACAAAAATAGCATGGGGGATTGATGTTAGCTCAACAAGTTGCAAGGCTCTAGAATCACAACAATGGCATACCATGTGACTATTTAAATGCAAGGTTGTCAAAGCACATTAGTGAAATACAAAGAATAATGCCTCTAGACACATCATTGACCTGCCTTTTTAATGGGTCAAATTTAGGAGAAATATCATCACTCTCCACAAAATCAACTCATAAATCACCCACTATTAATACTCCAATAACAGTGAGTTAGATCATGATCAACGTCGCTTCCAAAAGGAAACAACTTTGAGCAATGTTATTTTTCTACCTTGTCCAACATAATGACATGCATCAAACTTCCTTATAATCATTTATGTTTTTAAAATATGCATGTTAGTCTTGTATTGTCACAACCATATGGCATTGTATATCCTATCTAACAGTATTATTTTAAGGGCTACCAATTTTACATAGTCATTAATAACAACAAATGAAGAAATGCTCCCATTTTCCATCAATCTTTGACTGAGAAAACAATATGGAAAACACTGTCACATAAACAGGGTCCAGCAAGACCTTCAGACCAGCTCTCATAGATTTACTTCGTTTCAAGGACACTAAATAAATAATCCACTCATTCAAATTTACAGATCTCTTCATGGCCACACTATGGCACATCCACATGCATGTTGAACCAGTAATAGGAACGAGTACTTTCCATGTTATCGCACGCCAATGTAAATTTATTTAATAGTGGATTAAAATTATAGTATTATGATGTTTTGTTTGTTGAAGACTACATTCATTTTTTATGTAGCACTGCTTGCTTCAGATACAACCAATCAAAGTGAGTTAATGTAAAAATCTGACCAAAGACTATAGTCAGCTTAATTTTGACAACCGCCCTCCAACAAGTTTGGACCACAACAGAAGGAACCTGCAATATGCATTTGACACTTGAAAACTTAACCATTAGGCCACATCCTTATGTCCATACTGTTCCAGTATTTACGTAATAGTGTAGCTTGTTAAATTGTCAACTAACTGTAATTTACAAACTTATTTTAATTGAAATTACTTCAATAACGAGCAAATACTCTATGACAGATTTGACATACTTATTTTATGATATTTCCAGGGTGTGATAAACTGGTCCACCCTAAAAGGACATCCTAGCAGAAGAAGTGCAGAGTGAGACATTGGAAACAAAGGCTATCCAAAACAAAGGCAAATGACAACAAAGAAAATTATAAACTTAATACACCATGTTACTCCAACCCTAGTGACTGGGTAAGCAGTGGAACGTGGCCAGAATTGTACAAGTTCTGACCTAAGGAATATCGTATGTTGTAAGAGACTTGAAATGTGGGAATAAGCTTCTGCAACTCGAGAAACAAAAGACAAGATATGATAATAAGGTGCCCAGCATATAACCAAATCCTAGAAAGAAGAATGATTCAATAAACTAGACCCAAAAACAAACAGCGCACAAGATCTGCTACAATTAAAAAATCCGATTGATTCTAGCAAACATATTACAGAACTTGTCAACCATAGAAAAAACCGATTCTACTGAAAAAGAAAAATGAACACAGCTATATCCCATACACCAATCATTCTGAGGGAAACTCAAGTTTCACTTCAACAATAATATTCAAATGTAAACAAGAATGAAATACATGGCCTAATAATACTGGAGAAAGAAACAGATACAATTACCTCCTCCCTATCACAAGAATAAAGAAGTGACTCACGGGATTGATGGAAATACAACCAGAATTCCAGTCTCTATTAATTCTGAATTTTCCCCCACACAAAGGTGAGAGATTTGCCAGGTTCAATGCCAACAAACATTAAACAGAGTTCCTCTATGTAATGTAGCATCAGTGATGCTGGGCAATATGTGAATCGTTAATAGCACAATTTTCAGTTATAGCTGCATATTTTGCACAAACAATGAGAAGATATCAATATTAGTACCTTTTGAAAAAAAGGTAATGAGAGAAAAACATTCATTTCGACCCAGCGCAAAAAATACGTTTAGGGTTATATTATAATACACTTTCATACAGAATGCTCCAAACTATTTAACAGCATGGTGGAGACCTGATCTTAACTGAACCCAAGCTGGTCACTCAATTACAGTTTTGGGCATGTACTGCAACCCCTTCAAGACCTTCCATTATTTGAACTCTCAACTGCTCATCCAACTTGGAAAATCTAGACTGCAGATGTCTGAACCCTCTAAACAATATCCGACAGTAATTAGTTAGAACCATTTATTCCTGAACACAAACCAATTGACGCATTAGATTCTCCTGCCCTGGCAAAAGAAACTTTACAGTATCTAATTACAAATGTCTTTACACTTTCAAAATAAGTAACAGTGGGTGCCTTCTGTCCCAATCATACAAGTCAAAGAAATTTAGAAGATATGAATGCATACAAAGGAGTCTACGAGAAAATAACTCAGAAGAAAATCATTCTGCTACAGTTGGTTACTACAGTTGGTTACCAGGCAGCATATACATCCAGAATTATTTTCATCCCCTGTAAAATTTCAAGTCTGCCCGACTACAATTGGTTCTTCACTCAGACCACTGGATGTGGCCACGATTTCCAGATGCTTCCAGATCACTTCCCTCTTCTCTTCAATTTCTCTTGCCTTCGCTTCATCCTCCTGGAATTTTAGCTGACATTCCTTAAACAAGTTTTCATCCATTTCTATGAACATCTTTCTTACATTCATTGTACGGCCATGCACTGCCTGATGCCAGTGACATGCTGTATTCTTCTCTAATGCTTCAAAAATGAGAGGTAGGATAACATTTCGATTTTCAGCTACCAAGTTGACAATGTGATCATTGCTCCAGAAGAAAAGTGCCCGCTCTGCCACCTGCCACTTTTCTATGTTAGAAACCAATAAAAATTAGCCAAACAAACCTGGTGAAGTTTGTGAATGATTGGGAACTTCACTAATGATTATGTTAGATTACTATAAGAGGACTTTGAAAACAACTGAAGAACCTGACTAAGTGTCAATAATTCAGAACCAGAAACAGGAGATAGCAAAATTATTCTCTGGGGAGCTAAAAACGATATATGTGAAGCTACCACTTGTAGCTCTCAACTGTTAGTTGATAGACAAGAACCTATCACCTGGATGCCTGAGCAAATAAAATATAAATTGTTGAGTTCCCACAGTTGCAATTTTATTTTAAACTCTGGGCAAATCTTCTAACTGAATGTAAACAAACTAAAATATAAAATCTTGTACAAATTTGAACCAGAATGAATCAAGCAAGCACCACCTCTGAAAGAAAATATACAAAACTAATAACAAAACACGGGAATGCTTCAAAAATAGAATTTGAAAATTGAACTACAAACCTGGAAATGTGAGCAATTGAGGCAGCGGCCTATCTGCCGAAACAGAGGGACCATGAAACACTGGAATTCAGCAGGTTGCGTTATTTCTAAAATCTCCTCCAATTCTCCCAGGAACAAAACTTCCTTTTGGCTGTTTGTGACGGGCCAATACTTTAGTAGACCCCTGATAACAGTATCCACTAACATGAAATCCTTTTCCACAAACTGAGTGATACAGTATGATAGCTGTTGATGATAGACAGCAAGGCATTTAGGCTTATGCAGAGGCATAAGAGCTCTAGTTAAAAAGAGTTTATGTTCCTCTTTTAGAGGTAATGCAAAACCATTTATTATGCTACCCAGAATTTCCAACAGCTCACTAATGCCATTGTGTCTCTCAGTTTCATAGATAAATCGATAGAATATGTTGTTAATTGCTTTGCGTATAAAAGGTCGATGCATCATATATTTTCCATAAATGCGATGCAATATAGTCTTTGCATACTCTCTCTCTCTAGGGTCTTCAGAGTCAAATAGGTTGAGCAATCGCTGTACAAAGAAGCGGTCTATATACCTCTTTGCTAATCTGGGATCTGTATCTGCCGAAATTATATATCGCAGCAAGAGTTCATACACTATCTGCAAATGTGACCATGCAGGATCCATACAGGGATCCTCTTCTTCTCGGTCAAATTTGTCTAACCCTGTACTTTCATGGCAAGCTGGAGGCAAGGAACGGAAAAGATTTGAAGCAAACATTTTGGCAATCTCCCCCTGAACTCTTTCTGTGAGTGTGCCTGCTCCATACTGAACGTAGTCAACAAGCTCCAGTAAGGTTTGCCGCTTGATCTCTTTCTCTGCAATATTTTCTTTAGGGTTTGAGAAATCATATTGGAGACAGCAAAGGTTCAATTTTTTAATTAAGAGATCCTGTCTTTCAAACCAAGGAACATCTCTCAACAATGGTAAATTTACAGTAGTGCTTATACTACCATTGGTAGAATGATCAGATTCAGCGTTAATCACATCATTTTCTTTGATTGGAGATGTCAACGGGTCAACTGCAGAGTGCAGTGCCGCAACAGAAAGCTTGTTCCCTGGGTCATGATTCATGGCCTCTGGCAACTCTAGTACGCCAACTGACGGATGTATGCCATCATCATTCAAAGATTTCAATCCGTTTTTCACAGGTGCAACTACTTGATCTACGGATGCAGATGAGGGCACATCCACCGCCTTCACTGATGGTGCTGTTACAGCTGTTCCATTGCTCTCGGACTTCGAGGGCTTGCGGTACAACCGCCTGCTCATTAGTTTGGCAAACATGTCTGAAGAAGCCTTAGGCCCCTGTTTCTTTGTTCCAAAAATGACTCTTTGAAACCCTTCACAAGCGGGCAAATCTCAGCTCAGAAGCACACACCACAAGACACAATTATCAGCAACAAGCTTCATCGCCTGATTATTATATAGCTTTAGAGTTTCCTCGAATGTAGACATGGGGATCTGTATCTTCATTCTGAAGCCACTGCTTGTTTCTCTGTCCCATGTATCCTTAGAACCAATTTGCAAGCACACAAATTTCCCTAAAAAACATACTTCACCAGACAATTACCATCGCCAACTCTAATACACTGATAATTCTAGGGCTTTGCTGCAATCTTGAGATTCGGAGATTCTGTAAACATACAGATCTTTGATCCCAATTCAGGAAAAGAACATGGGCATCATGCAGTTGTAACTGTACTTAACAGAGAACACCCCTTATCGCCGATCGCATTCTGTAATTCTGACACTGGATAAAAGCAAAGCAGACCACAATTCAACATGAGCATTGACTTAGTCTCTTTTGCCAACTCTAATATTGTCTAAACTAAGAGAGCGAAAAACAAGAGACAGAGAGAAGATAGAGAAGCCCATAGGTGTCTGTTTCCACGCCCTATTCAGGCTACTTCTTTACTCTAAATTTTGGATTTATCCCATGAATAAAAATCCCTTTTTCCCTAGGGGGGTTGGATCAATACAAATTTTACAGGCATTGGAGATGCCCCTGTGCAGAAGATAATACCGAAATTTTAAAATAAAAAGAAGGAGAACAGGCACTTAACTGAACAAAAAACAAAAACTCACCATCGAGACTTCAGATCCAATAGGATTTACTCCTCCAATACATGGCAACCTCGATGGGATCATAAAACTAAGCTTCAATCCATAATCTTCCGAATCCGGTGTTGGGCATAAGGGTATTGTCTGATCAATTTTGGGTTTTTCAGAATTAAGCGGATAACATCACGCAATTGCAGAGCCGATGGCATCTACGAAAGCAAAAGAGACGAAAAAGAAACTCTGAAAATTAGATTCGCCGATAAATATCAAACAAAATATATATATATATATAAAATAAACAATGATTGTGACGAAGAAGGTCTATCGCGGCTTTACCATTTCTCTGTCAATTTCAGGAGATCACATATGAAATACAGTAAAAGATTGTGGTAAGTACAGTGCCTCGAGGAAAAGGCCCGACTTTCCCCTCCCAGATGGCATCTAGGTTTCAAAGAGAGCCATTTTCACCGCCAAATTGAGAGAGCCCGCGAAAAGTAGCTGACTGACATATTTAGTGAGAATTTGGAACCCAGAACGATCCCGCGGGTCAAAGACGATCCAAGGGGAGCAGCACAGTGCGGGGATGGAGGGTCAGGTTGGATTCGTTAACCGAAAGATAAAAATATCATTGATTAGTGAGACCTCCTTTTCACTTAATAATGGGACGTTTTACTCACCGTAATGACGTGGCACCTCCTTTACGTTGACTGTATCTACAACATGTGGAGATAAATTCTGGTTTGCAGTCTAATAATTTTCAGCACTATATCCAGGGAGAGGAAATACAGGGACTGTAAGGTAGAAGAAAAAACGGATATTGTTTACCCCTTGTACTGCACAGAAAATTTTAGACATAAAAGGAAACTTGCTCCCATCGAGGTTAGAGTGAGCTTTGGGATCATTGTTTCTTAGCAAAAGAGCATGTTGCCTCAATTTACGGAAGGAAAAAGGTCAAAAATAATGTTCTTAATGAAACACGGACCCAGTGACATCATCAAAGACACATTTACAACTAATATACTTAAAATTCGCGGTCTTAACACATTTCAAGAAGCCAATTAATGGCTTAAAAAAACTAATATACTTTAAAATTAAAAATAATAAAAAACTAATTAATATACTTTAAAATAAAAACTAATTAATATAATTTTAAATTTAAAAAATAAAAACTAACTAATATACTTTAAAAAACGCGGTCTTGACACATTCAAGAAGCCAATATCTTACGAGGGATGTTCTCAAAGGAGTGTTTATTTTTTTAATACAAGCACCATGCAATGGTTTAATACTATGTCCTATTATCTTTAATAAAGGAATTTTTCCATTGAAAGAATCTTTATAGAAGTACACTAAACTTATCATGAAGTATGATTTAAGCCTTTTCAAAATAAAAATTTAATTTTTTCTAATTTCTTATATTATGGAATTGTGTTATTTGTAATTTGGTTTAATCAATTTGAATTTGGTGTACAAGTCTTAATGAGCAATTATCCATCTTAACCCCCAATCTATAAGTGTTTAAAAGATCAAATCTGGAGGTGCAAACATTTAACCTTTACTCAAGTTTTGTACTCTAAAAAAGGTTTTCACCTCGAGAGATTTGATCCCTCTCAACCCTTAATAGATCTAAGGTTCAGATGGATATATGTTGGTTTAATACATTAATATTAAAGTATTAAAAAATATTAATATATCTTTTAATATATTAATATATTTTATAACATATTATAACCACTAAATTATTTTGGTGATGAAGCCAAGGCAAATCCAAACTCAACAAATTCAAACCAATATATATTTTATAATATATTAATATACATACAAATATTTCAAATATATGTAAATATATATAGTATAAAAGCACGAAGCGACAAAGGTGCAATTTTCAAGATCAACCTCTCAAAGGCCTATGACCGAGTCAGCTGGCTTTACTTTAAGATGCTCTTAACTCATTTGGGGTTCGAGGTGCCTTTCATCAATTTGGTGATGTGTTGTATAACCACAGTCTCCTTTGTTGTCCTAATAAATGGATCAACTTCTAGGTTTTTTCACGCAGAGAGGGGCATGAGAGAGTGGTGCCCTTTGTCCCCTTTCCTTTTTTTGCTAGTTGCAGAAGGGTTGAGCAGAGCTATAGCAGCGGCAAGCGATCGGGAAGATTTTCAAGGTATTGTTATATTTCCAAATCTACGGGTTACTCATCTTTTATTTGTGGATGATGTGTTAATTTTCTGCAGTGGCTTAAGGAGAGATGTTGAAAAGTTGGCTATCATTCTAGACCTCTTTGGGAAAGGCACATGTATGCAAATAAACAGTAGAAATTCTACCCTCTCTACTCATAATATGGAGAGGGAAGAAGTAGAGAATTACACAAATTTGTTTCCTTTTGAGCAAAGGGACCTAAATGAAGGTCTCAAGTATTTGGGATTTCACTTAAAGCCAAATAATTATAGGACGGTGGATTGGTTATGATTGTTGGAAAATTTGGAAAAGTGGCTAAAGGGGTGGTGTTTTAGGTGGCTATCACGAGTTGGTAGGTTGGTACTCACAAAATTGGTAATCGAGGCTATCCGAGTATAATGGATGTCACTTGCTTGGATCTCGAAAAGCATTCTGGAAAGAGCCAGAAGAATCTGCTTTAAATTCATATGGGCAGGTTCCAAGGATCATCATGTGGTGCCTTGGGTAAATTGGGAAGTGTTAGCAGCCCCAAAAATTCTGGGGGGTTGGGATTTAAAGAATAATTTTATGTTCTCTAAATCCATAGCAGCCAAAACATGTTGGAGACTGCTCAATACACAAAACTTGTGGATAAGTATTGTTTATCAAAAGTACATCTCCCCGGAGTCCTTAGAAAAATGGGTGAGGAGTCCAGTTAAAAGAAGGTAAAATTGTATAGTAATATGGAAAGCACCTATAAATTTGTTCCCAATCGTTGGTGAAGGATTGTCTTGGAGGGTAGGGAAAGGAAAGAAGTCAAAATAGGAGCGGATTTGTGGCCTGGTAGTGGAAATAGTCATTAACTGTTAGAAGAGTTGGTGTGACAATTAAATGAAAATGGTTTTTTCCTTTTAAGCCAGATCGTTGACCAGGTTATATCATCTATTTAGGCCCAAGAATGGAAAGGTGTTAGTCAACTAGGGGTGGAAGATGTTTTTTTATAAGAAATACACCAGGGATTTTCAAGGTGCCCACATCCGAATTACTAAAAATGAAGACGAGTTGGTGTGGAAAAACTCACCTTTTGGGACTTATACACCAAAGCTCGGTTACTCATAGCTCATTAATGACCTCCAACAACATGAGCCTATTTGGTGGTGGAAGAGGATTTGGAAGGTCAAATGTCCTCTCAAAGCAAGGATCTTCATGTGGTGTCTGATAATAAAGAAGATTCCAACATGGGATAGAATGAAATTGTGTAAGGTGGAAGGACTAGGCTGGTGCCCGGTGTGTAGAGTTGATGAGGAGAATGGGGTGTACCCATTCATTAGGTGTACTTTTGTTAGACAGAGTTGGGAAAAGTGCTCTTATGCATTGCGATAGGCTTGCAAGTGGCAAGGGGATTCAGTAGAAGAGGCTTGGAAGGATTGGCTCTCACATCCCTTAAATTGCAGTGCAAAGTCTTTACCTTTTAACAGTAATTGGGGGATATGGCTCACTAGGAATGCAATGGTGTTTAAAGACAAGCCATCTCTTCCATAAATTTTAGTTGCCTAAGGGCTCAACATCTTAGCTCATTTTCCCCAAGAAAAGGAAATGAGAGGAGGGAGGAACATTCGAGAGGAAGTCATAGACCAAAATAGACCATGGGGCTTTTTTATGGAGCTTCTCAAAATAACAATTCATGCTTGGGGGGGGGAGAAATTTTTTATTTCTATCTCGTAATAATGTCTTTAGAATGAAATTGGGACTAGGTCCTAGATCCAATAACTTTGTTGAGCTCATGTTGCTCAAGATGCTTTTTCTTTTTGCAATGGAAAAATATGTCTCTTCCCTTCAGATTTTTGGGTATTCCCTGTTGGTTATCAATTGGATTAAGAAATCATAGTGTTGGCACAACATTATTCTAACTCCATTGAATGATGAGGTATTCAGAGTTTTAGCATCTTTTGATGAATATTCTATTCGTCGTGTCTACAGGGAACGAAACAGGGACGCAGATCTTCTCTCTAAAGAAGGCTTGTGAATGGATTTGGGGTATTGGATGATCATAGAGTTTAAAGATGGTGCAAAAAATATTCTCTTTCATAGGCCCTTTTTAGGCCATGGGGGGTTTGCAGATCTACTAGTTTAGTTTTGTGTTCTTCCAGCTTATGGTGTTTTTTGCAATCAAATATATGCGAGCTCCCCTGGAGTTATGTATAGTTTCTTATTGTCTTCTTTGGATTTGTACATTCACTGCTATGCCTTCGAGTAGTGTGATATCTCTTTCAACAATTCCTTTTTGGAATATTTTTTAGTAGGATATACATGGGGTAATTGTATTATGATCATTTTGTAAAAGGGACGGTTTGGTTCCTGGATGTATTTTTGGGATAGTTGGTTTTTGATGGGTGGGTGCCCCTGTTTTTGAATGGAATTTTTTGGGAGGTTGTACTTTTGACTCAGACATAATACACGGGGACATGTATCTACAAAATGTAAATTTCTTTTCTCCAAAGGATGAAATAAAATTTACCCTTTTTCTTGGGGGGGGGAATATATATATGTGTGTGTGTTTGTGTGTGTACAAAAATAATGTTGGTCTACATGACCAATGCAAATTTGTCCAAATGGTGCACATTATACGACCACAGAAATCTCAACAATCAAAGTGGTTATTATGAACCATCTTATCCCTTGAGATTTGAATGCCCCAAATCCTCCCCTACATCATTGTTACTTCTAGAAGATGTCCAAGAGCATTGTCGACCAACACATAAATATAAGGTGCTAAAAGGAAACCATGTATAATGTATTTATGCAAGTACTTTCAATTATAGAATATGCCATTAACCAAAATCATAGTGGAAACATCAACAAACAACATGCACACCATATTTTTGTAAATTTGGAATTGAATTCAAGCCAAAACAAGATATAAAGCCTCGCTAAACTCTATCATGACCTTTTTTTAAATCAGTTTTGAACAAGAAGTCATATTGAGTCTCCTTGTCTCACTTTATACATTCCCAAGTAGTGATCATCATGTATAATATGAATCTTCCTTTAACAAAACCATGTCCTTTGCCCTGAAAATTATGGAAGCAACACTTTGAAAATATCTAAGGCCCTAAAAAAGATATTAAGAAACATTAAGAAGTGTAATCAACCTCCATCATGTATAACCATCATGTATAAGAAGTGTAATCAACCTCCATCTATTTATGATGTCTCTAGTAACACTCTTTGAGAAAAGCTTAACAAAACATTGTTTTTAAAACTATGAAAGCATTCCAATTATAAACACTTATTACACCATTATAAAAATCATCACTAAGTGTATTCCACATTAACGTGAGTGATTATAACCCCCACATTAATGATGTTTCTAGTGGAATTCTTTGAAATACTATTAGTTAAGCATGATTTTTAGATCTATGAAATTGTCCCAATTATAAGAGCTTCTTAAGTCATCATAAAAACGTCTTCACTAAATGTGTTCCACGTTATCTTTAAAAAAACACTATGTCAATCCCCTAATCTTGGAGACTAACCATTCTTCATCTTAGACATAGAGAGCTAGATATCCTATTTAGTTAACTCCCCACTTAGCATTTCCCTTTCAAAGGAACACTTTTCATGCAGCTAATATATTGCATTCATTTATGTCCTCCTCAACATAGTCATAATGAGGAACACTTTTCATGAAGCTAATATATTGCATTCCTTTATGTCCTCCTCAACATAGTCATAATGAGGATATGGAGCCAATTTACTATAAAAACAAAGACCAAATATGTTATTGATCTCCTCCATGTTTTTATTCAAAATCCATTAGCGTTTTGTAGACCCATACTCATTTAGAGGTGCTCTTCCTCTTTCGATAACCAAAATAAAACTCGTATTGCATTCCTTTATGTCCTCCTCAACATAGTCATAATGAGGATCTGGAGCCAATTTACTATAGAAACAAAGACTAAATATGTTATTGATCCCATCCATTTTTTATTCAAAAGCCATTAGCGTTTTGTAGACCCATACTCATTTAGAGGTGATCTTCCTCTTTCGATAACCAAAATAAAACTCGTGAGATTCATCACCTTCTTTTAACCAATAAATTTTGGCCTTGCTTTTTTTTTACTAGGCTCTATACTCATTTTCATGCCTAATAAAGTGTTTTATATGGGAAGTTTCCATATGAAGTTGAGTTTTAAATAGTCCTTCTTCCAAGAGATTTCTATCTCTATCAACACTTAGATTTAAGCCCTTCTCTCCTTCCTTGTATAAATGTTGGTCACCAATCTACCCCAAGTATAAATAAATTTTAGTATTATGAAAATAAAAACCACTCACCATATAATCCATTCATGATCATCTATGGAGTGACAAATCAATTATGTAGCTTATGTATTAACAAAATCTATAGGCTAAATGAGAAACATTGATCTCGAAGGGAACCTCCTCGTGTCTATCTTATAATAGTAAAGGATGAAATAACATAAAGAAAGTATGACCACTTTAGTGTCCTATCCTAACCCCCTTAAGTAGATAGATATGTTACCATGTCTTGAGGCTATTTATAGTAAAAAAGACTCATGTAGTAGATACATTGTGAAACAACTAATTGTAAGGAGGATTATTAAAAGGTTTTTTCTACCAGAAAGTTCCTAGGAGGTAGATAGAAGTACATAAAGAAGTATAAGCAATGTAATAAAATGTTTTGTGACACACTTTGTCATTGGAGCTCTGCTCAACTAGAGGTTCCCCCCTCAAAGAGGCAAGTGAACATTGGTTCCACCAATAACGTATTGTTATTTGTGGTATTCTAGTTCTTTGCAACTACCCATTGCCTTCATAATATGTTATGTATGCTCCTAATATTTTATTTTGCTAATAATAACACCATAAGTGGTATCAAAGCACTTTCCTAAGCCAATATTTTCAAGAATTGTTTTCAGGCTAGAAACATATTCCAATGGCTATAAATAACATAGTGATATTTAATTAAGTGGGTAAATCTACGGTAGGGGAAGAATACAAGTATTTTCACCTAGTTGGGCATCCTTGTAACCCTTGTTGGTACCCCTTTGAGTAGTGCCACATTAGACAACACCTATATACATAATTGTTCTTCCACGTACCCTCAGGTATATCAAAATTCCCATAGGTTACTTGAAATTGGTTTTAGATAAGCCAATCAATTGTCGTGTTTCCATAGTGCATCAAGAACAACACTTGGGAATATTACTCTCTAGTACCTTGGTAATCAGGTAGTACAACTAAGGGTATGGTCGGGCCTCTTCAGTTGGTTCCATGAGAGATTGGACGAAGCATTATTGTTGGACCTTCCATGTTTATTAGAGATCTATGGCACCTAGTAGTACTCCCTTATCCTCGAGACCTTGGAAAACTTGTCCCTTGCTGCTAGTCCATGAAATTCCTACATAAATTGTAGTATTGATAATTTGGGAATTCTATTAGGACAATAATATTTAGGTGGGAATACAACTCTGATATGAGCAACAACAAAAAAAAGAAAAAAAATGAAAAAATGTTCTAGTTCCTACCCGCACCCTTATTTGCAACCCATCTCAATAGAATCCTTGTGTCAAACTACTCATCGTGGTACCATTCTCTAGTAATCCTTTTTGGTAGACCTACTTACCCCACCACCAAGCAACTATCTCAGCAGACCCAAAATGCAGTGTTGATTTCCTTGGTACCACTCTCTAGTAACCTTTTTTTTGGTGGACCTGCAACTCTATGGCTACCACTCGATGGGTAGAACTATCCAACAAAGTATCCTCTTTAGAAACTCTATGTGATGAGTTGCAACACAATATAGACAACAACCACTCCTATGTTCAAAAAAATATTGATGTCATTCACGACAAGCTAGCCAACCTAGAGTCACTCCCCAACCAATTGTCCAAACTCGTCATTATGAAAACTTAGATCCTATTGACAAATAGAAAAATTCCTCCCACAACAGGGGATTATCACCCGATCAAGGCCCCAATTAGGCCTATAATCGTTTGGTGTGGTGATTTCCACCAGTATGTGGGCCCAATTGCCACTAAAAGTGATTTATCCTCGAAAGGAGACTTTCGTTAAAGATATCTTTCACTTAAGTGAACTTTAGGTGATTTTTAATATTTTTATTTTGTATAAATAAAGGAATCGACCACGTTATAAAGGGTTGATTTTTTTGTGTAAGAACTGGATTGTCAATGTTGAGAACTATTTTGAAGCTTGAAATAATTGAGAAGCTTAGATGGAGCCAAAGACATTTTGCCAAGTTTGTGCATATTATTTGAACTGTGGATTGTTCTGCACACTGTTATTAGATACAAGCCTTTTAATAAGATCGTTATCATTTTTAGTTATCTTGAATGATTTATGAATGCTAAATGAATCATGGTAAAATTCGATGATGTTTTAGTTTATTACATGTGAGCAAAGTGCAAAATTATTTCTGGTCAATTTTGTCTTATATGTGGTTTCATGATTGTTATTCTTCCCTCTTCTCAAAGAATATTTGACATATGATTAATAGAAGTATTATTGTTGATATTAGTTAAGTTCAGGTTTTGTTTACATACCGTTGGCTTAAGGTTATCCTTAGGCCTGGATTTCTTCCGAAGTTAATTAGTCCTTAATTTAGTTGCAAGTTTTGCATGTTTAAATAGTAAAATAAAATCAACAAATAAACCTTAAAAGAGATTCACAGTTAGAAAGGAAACTTTCGAGAACCAGTTAAATCCCATCTAAACTTTTTGTACCGTCAATCTGAAGAATCACGATACCCCAAACAAAGAGGAGTCTAATTGGGCCTCGTCTTGGGGTGTGATTCCTATTGTTGATTTAAACGAAATTTTGACCCCTCAACAAAATTGGCTTTAGAAGGAGGGCCTGAACAAATGCATGGGTAGTCAAATTTCTGATACCAGTAGAAATATATCCCAAATAGCCTATAGATTCAAAACAACCCACATGCATGACTAGTATTTTTTAAGGATTCCCCTGCAAAGAAGGTACTCCCACTGCTAGTAACTCACCTCACACCGAGGAAGATACAAACCTTCATCTGGAGATACCTTATGCGATTCCTCATGAGGATATAGACACATTTATAAGTATTACCAGAGCTTACGCTCGACATATCTGAGCATTACCATTAGCTTCATTTCTCCCTTGTAGAAATAAAAGCACAAGGGAAATTGTCGACACCCCAGACCACACTTTCTTCTACACAGCTGATGATATGGTATATTTTTCCTTGACATAAATTGAACAAACTCTTAGTTTTATTCATGAAATGCCTGTTGATACCCCACTAGCAAGTACCCATTCTAAACCTGATAATTCTGAGTATGAGGAAGTAGGATCCAATTCAAAAGCCTCGGGTGACGAATCAAACGACATGGGAGACAACAATGAAAACATACCAGAGCAAAAAAACCCTCCTAAAAACAACTAATCATGGTTTTCTAGGGATTCCTTGGCTATACCAGGGTGGTTTCATAACTTACCTCGACATCTAGAGAATATTCTTCCCAAGTTTGACCCTAAAACCTCTATATTGCATGAAGACCACATCAATAAATTCATACTATCAATAAGGTTGATGAATGTGCAACACGAAGATGTGGTATGCAGATTTTTCTCATATACTTTTGATAACTAGGCCTCAACTTGGTATTTTAACCTTACAGTTGGTTCCATAACTAGGTGGAAAAAATTCCAAAAGGATTTCCTAGACAAGCTTGCTAAAGAAACAACTACAGGAGCCTTAATGGTTGAACTCTTTGTTGCCACCATGGGACCCAAGGAAAAGGTCAAAGATTTTAATCAGAGGTTTATGACAATCCTTAATAAATTTCAACCAGATTTCATACCTTCTCAAGAGCTACAGATCGAGGTATATGCAAGCGCATTATCGACCTCTATCTCTATGTTCATTAAAAGAGTTGATAAACTCACTCTAGTCGAGAATTTTGAAGAGGGAAAAATCATTGAGTTCCATATGAAAGGTTGTAAAGAAAGTCAAATCTCCTTAGAAAAGAAGAAAACCCAATAGCCACACAGAAGAGGAATTTTGATAACCAGATCGCTAGGTAAACATGCCAAACAAAACTCCGAGAAAGACAATGTCAATGTGGAAAGTCTACAAAGTATGTTAAAAAAGTTATATAATGAAATTGTGGACATGAAAAGGAACACGGGTGAATGCACCTCTAACCCAAGGCATTACAAGCCTTTGTTTCGAAAAACATCACCTTACAAGGCCATAGAACCTCCCCCTTCCAACCTAAATATTGACTTGGGTGAATTTGCCTCCGATTCTATTTACAATTATCATCAAGAACACCATTCAGAAAAGGATTCCCCCCGATGGGTGAAGGGCATGAATTTATTGGCCAATCATTTTTGGATGGTTGTGCCCTGACATATCAACTTGACAATCAAACATCAAACGTTACAGAAAATGAGGTTAGTGAGCCACCTAAACAAACAACTATGGTTTTATGGGATATCAATCACATGCCACCTCCTGATGACCCCACCGAAGAGGAAGAACCACCCAATGAAATATTGATAGTCCAAATAAGGAGTAAGGGTCTTATCACAAAATATCAGCCTATCATAGCCCATGCTTCCAAAAAATCTAAAAAACCAACCTCTTTGATCCAACCGACTCCTCTACTTAGCTTTGCCCCTAAATTCCAAAACTATGAAATATCAAAATTAGAATATAATGCAGTAGAATATTTGAAAAAGTTGAAGGGAAATATTTGTGTCATGGATTTATGCAGAATTCCCCAACAAAAGTACCTTTTGTTGCAAGCTTTGAAAGAGAGTGACAATGTAATGATAAACAACAATCCAAAAACTAGCAAAACCTCCTCTGGGGAAACCAGAAAGTCAAATATAAACTCAACATACACTGACAAGAAATCTAGGCTATATGTCCCACCCTTTTTGTTGAATTTCAAAATTTATAGCACAAATTCGCACAATTATTTGGTCAATTCCGGTGCATCTTCAAACCTAATGCCCTATTCTATGTGTAAGAAGTTGAACAAAACCCCTACCAAAAGTGATACATATACCATTCAATTAGACATAACTGAAGTCAAAGTAATCGGTGAGCTAAAGGACGTTATGACCGCATTGCCTCTAACCCAAAGTTTCACCAGGTTATTGATATCATTGTCGTAGATATTCCAGAAGCTTATGGAAATGTTGTTAAGTCGGGACTGGTCCAAAAATTTGTGCGATTACTTCAGTATCGATTGGTACCACTTATGGTTACCATTAAAGGGGCATTCCAACATGATCAAGATTGATAGGAAAAAATATCTAAAACATATTGTCACGTATTTAGAAGCTCCAAATGAACCCTCATCTACAGAATTTCCCGTATTAGGAAATTATTCTTGTGACTCAGACTTTAGAAAATTCCCACCTTGCATGTATAAAGTATTGTTCTCTCAGAATTCAGAGCTACCATTGCAAGAAAACTCAGAAATACTTAAAGGATGTGGTAAGCTCGAGCAGAGCCTTCAAGTCCATATCTTATAAAACAAAATCGAAGCCCCATGCATAGACCCTAACAAGAAAATGTCGAGATTCACTTCTGCAACTTGGAATCTATTCTTTGATGGATCTAAATATCTGGAATGAGTTTTTGCAGGATGCATTTTCCTCGATTTAGTAGATAAACATAGTTTCTTGTCATGTATACCGGAGTTTGAATGCACAAATAACATAACTGAATACGAAGAATTGGTTCAAGGAATCAAGAAAGCTATTGACTTGAACATTAAGGAATTGGTTGTCTTCGGTGATTCAAAAATCATTATAAGACAATTAAAGAACACCATACATTGAAATTCTCGTTACCTAAGAAATACCAATAGGAGGTACACAAATTGATAGAAAACTTTCAAGCATTCAACATCACCATTGTTCCCCAATCTAAAAATGTACTTCCTAACTCTCTAGCTATGACCGCCTCAAGATTAGATCCCCTTGAAGATTATGAGGCCTCCATTTTTTCTATAGAGTTGTTATACAATCCATCCATCCCAGATAATATTACCGATTGGAGGGTTTTTGAGGGAGACGAGAAAATTACATCTTTCTTAACTAACAAAGAAAATTTCAAGGACTTGGCTATCGACAATGAAGTTTTTCGGAAAATTCTTGTTGAAAAAGAAGTTGGGGAACATAATATAGATAAGGACAACAATATGAACCAACCTAGACTCCATATGATGCCCAAGGGGGTAGTCAATCTTGAAAACCTTTTCAACTTACAAGAAAGGTTTAAAAACACCAAAAATGTCAAAACCAGTAGTTCCTGCCCTGCTTACTAAGTCATAAATGTAGGCACTATTGATAATCCTAAAAATATTGACCTTGGGAAATCCATGTTTTCTGAGGAGAAGAAGTCTTACCTAAAGCTATTTAAATAATATCAAGATGTTTTTGCGTGGTCCTACCAAGACTAGAAAACATATGAAACTAGGATCATTCAACACACCATCCCGCTTAGGCCAGGAGTTATACCATTTCAACATAAATTGAGAAAATTCCATCCATCTTTTGAGCCTCTGATGCAGAAGGAGCTCAAAAAACTAATAGATGCAAAAATAATATTTTAGATGAGACACTCTACATGGGTATCCAATTTAGTGCCTATAAAAAATAAGTCTGGAGATTTTTTTTTATGTGTTGACTTCAATAATTTGAATAGGGCCTCAAAAAAAGACAATTACCCCATTCCCCCATGGAAAAGATCATGTAAGTTGTTTCCGAATCTGAGATCATATCACTTCTAGATGGGTTCTCAGGGTATAATCAAGTCTTAGTTTAAGAAGAATATAGACTGAAGACAAGTTTCTAGACTAAATGGGGAATGTTCACCTATAAATGCACGCCTTTCAGATTAATTAATGCAGGTGTTATAGCAAGATTTTCCTCACCCCATGCAATCTTGCACATAAGGCCTTTTTCCATTTCCCTATGCAGACTTGAAGTCCCTTTTTTGCAAATCCCAGAGCTAAAGACAATATTTTTCCACATAAACACACCCTCCCTACTATACAACATGCATATATGCAGGTTGCACCACTACAACCTGCATACATCGGGAAATGTGCCCAAAATTGAAAAATGGTGCCGGGTTTCTATGTCACGTCATGAGATCAATGATTCTTGGCCTTCCATATACTGGAAATGTTCTGGCTTGACCCTTCAGTTCCATTTGAAGGCTATAAATTGGCCAAATCCGAGATATGGAAAGAAGAAAAAGAATTCAACTTTGAGAGCAAAGTTACTCTCGAGAAATTATTTACTTCACATTGAGTTTGCATCCCTTTGTCCTTTAAGTCTGAACACATTGTTCAGCTCCCAAGATATTCCCTTATAGATTGAGAACTTCATTGTCTCTCTTATATGAGCTTGCCTTTGGTAGAGGATTGAAGTGGTGGAGGCCCAACTAGAAGGAACTTAGTTTCTCAATTCCAAACCATGCTGACACGGAACTCTGTAATTCATTCGCTTCTGCTGATTATATCTTAATAGAAATACTCTTTTCTCGTCCAATTAATATCTTGCAAATATTTGAATTATTATTCCATGGGAGTATTTGTTATGAATGTTGACGGATTATGTTATTGAATGTGCTAACATCATATATTATCACCATATGCTTTCGTTGGTTGGTTGTTGAGAACTAGTTGCAAGTATATTGCTTTGAGTAAAGTGCTCAACAGTAGACTTCATCGAATGTCTGAACGAGTTAGGCCTCTTATATTGTCTTGTTATCATATTTTTTTATATATCATACTTGATATTAGAGTTGATTTCTGTAGTCATTTCCATCTGCTGTGGTTTACTCCTAGCCATAGAGAGATTTTCCTCGTAACATAATTGGCGACCATACTAGGGATTGAATCTTCTTTTTCGAGGTTTGGATTGTTTTTCTCCTTAGATTTCTCTTGTTCATATTGAGTTTCTTGTCGTATTATTACTTGATAGCCTCTGTTCACTCTGGGTCTGAGTCTTTCATCCTTCTCCTTAGCCTAGCTGTGTTTTGACACATATACGCAGTTTTTTGATTGACAGTCGCGTACATACGCGTGATTTCCTTCTGCAAGTTGCGTACACATGCGCTTTTCCTTTGAACAATCAAGTACATCTACCTTTGTTTCTTGTTTTCTAGGTTTGGTGGTTGTTGGGTAGGTTTTGATGATTGTTGAGTCTTCTTGAGTCTTTGTAGTGACTATTAAGTGTCTTTGGAATGATAGGAAACCTATCTTTGGTTGAATTTTTGGGCGGTTCCTTTCTCATCATATTTTCTTTTTGATTGTCCATGCACCTTGGGTTGGGTGTTTTGCTCCTTGATATCCTACTTGGGTTGTCGCTATCTATACACAGTAGAGTCTTTATATCAAGTTGTTGTTCAGTCCTTGCATTTTCATTTTTCTTATATTGAAAATACAAAAATATTAGGCATTTTACATGGATTGGCATTTTGATCTCTGGAGTCTTTGTCATTTATCTTAGTGCATGTAAAGAAAGATTGTATTTTTTTTAGAATTGCAGAATTGAATTGAAAATTCCATTTGTAAGAAGCATATCATTTATTGAAAATTGAAGTTAGGACTTTGCATTGTATTCATATTCATTTGTTTTAATTGCTGAGTCATAACATCACTAGTTTCACGACTGCACCTTTTGAGTAAGCAAGGCCATTAAAATTAATAGTATAATTTAAAATTGATTAGTAACAATTTTATTTTCTAGGGTGCACAAACTAGCTTAGGATTTAGTGCCTTGGAATAAGATTTTGTAATTAAACTTCTCCAAGGTTATTATATCAACATATGTGTTTGACTAAGGGAGTGGAGAAATCCATTGTATAATCGGTAATATGAGGAGGCTCCGCTTACACCGGAGTTAAGAAAAAGGTCGCATGAGGTCCGTTGAAGGGATATTCCCCCGATACCTTCTTAGCGTTAGAGATATTTCTGGGGATATATTTGTATCTGGGGATATTGCTAGTGCCCTTACCTCCGTGAGAGGCGATGCTTTCAAGGGTTTTGGCTTTGCTACCCTACCCATACGGTGGACCTGACTTATGACCGTTCTCCTATGCATTGGTTATACCGTGGTTGATTAGTTGATTGACTTAGGTACCACATAGGTTACTTGCATGGGTTATTCTGCAGGTACCCTGGGTCAGATAAGGGTCAGAAATGACACAACCTTTATGGAGGATTACCTCTCCAGGGGGATCTGAACGAATGGTTGTTAATCCCACAAGGGCCCTTATAACTGATTCTAATACCTCCGATCTTTAGCAGGGAGTCATAGGCCCCTCTTAGGAGAGGCATACCTACTTTAGGGAGGGAGGCCCCTTTCAACCACTTTATCCTGTTTGTGTGCCTATTGGTCGTTTGATCATTTTTAGTATGCTCTTTGATTACTAGTTGGCCTTAGGATTTGTTTTTTATATCTTGAATCTTAATTCATCGTGGATCCAGACCAACTTCCCCGTAGGTCTCACCGATTTCTACAACTACCACCACATTTTGAGTCTTTTCCTTCTAAAAGGCATAGAGTTATTAAACGTGGTACACAAACCTCCACTTATCAGACTTGTGATTCCACACGGATGAGTACTGAACTGAGTCATCAAGATACTAGGAGCCCTTCGACTCACATACCTACTATAGTTAAGGGTACCCCTTCGACTCCTGCAACCACAATGGTTGTAGTGTCAGAGACACCTTTTATCACTGCTGCCCATCCTATAGTGAATACTCAACCTATTTCCACGAACCCATTTGGGTCTCTTGGTCAGTCACTGGGCTATAATGTTCAGTCCATCTTGATGGCCTCTAGTCCTTTTTCCTATGGTATGCCAAATTTTACATCACAGATTTCAAACTCCATCCTGGCCGCTGGCCCTAATTATAGAATTGGACTTGGGGGCACAACTCCTCCTTATACTCCATTCTCGTTTGGTGGCTCTCAGATCCCTCAAACGACTCCTACCATGGGAGGAATTCATTCTTTTAACCCTCAGTCTAATCCTATTGCTTTTGGGTGGAGTAACCAACCTAGCGGACAAGCTTCTTCTCAAGTTCCATCCTTTACTCTCACCTCCTCAGTGTCGATTCCGACCAACATGTTTGGCATGAAAAATCCACCTTTATCCTCTGGATTCACACTCGGAGGAGGTCAATTTTACACCTTGGGAAACCCTCAAACCAGAGCCACTCCGGCTGGGGTAGTTTTTATAACCCTCATTAGAACATTCCTATTGGAATGATGCCCAACAAACCCCTTATGAATCAACTTGGAGGAAGGTCTTACAATCTCAGATAGGGCCATGGTGCTTACCAAAACCCTGGATGGGCTGTGATTCCCCAAACACAATCTTTCCAGGGAGCTTGGGGCCATATGCCACAACCCAATCTCCCTTTTATGGCCACGCTCAATCTGCCAGACTTGTATAAGTTTATGAATGACCTTGTGTGTCATGATCCTACATGGCCCCCCGTTCCCACCAAGATTCCTTCAGATATTCCAAAATTCGAAGGCAATAATGGCGAGGATCCTGGTGATCACGTTACCACCTTTCACTTATGGTGCTCTTCGAATTCCCTTAATGACGATTCCATTCGGTTAAGATTATTTTAATGCACCCTCACAGGGGTTGTTGCGAAATGGTATATCGAGCTACCTAGGGGGGCATACAAGAACTTTAGTCAGATGGTTTTAGTCTTCCTTAACCACTTCCAATTTCCAATTCGTTACAATGCTGGCCTAGAACTTATGTCGACCTTACACCAGGACAAAGCCACTCATATATCGAATCAGATCCAGGAGTGGCGTAGATGGAAGAGGTTGATCAAGACCTACATACCCTTGGAATTTTCTGTTAGAGTGGTTCCTTAAGTATTTACAACCTCCTATTTAGAAGGATGTTTCTACATCCAGGGTTACATCTGAGGAAGAAGAAATCTTTAAATCCTAACAGTTAGATATTATATATGCTCAGTCTGGGATGTTATACAATATTCTTCTGGATGCACCGAGGTCAAACTATGACCCTAGAAAAACTCTCGAGCCTCATGCCAATGGCATTGTAGGCTCCGCCAATATGAAATCTGCAGACTCGGTGACAAATCATTTGAAAGAGTTATCTCTAAACTAGTTTGCAGGAGGACCAGCTTCATCTGTGTCTTCCAATCCCACTTAGTCGGCGGATGTACATTCCGTGCAATTGTCGGCTGACCCGAATGGTAACCAGCAACCAAGCGGGAATAAGAAGAAAGGACGTAATAATAATCGTAAGGGTGGGAAGAATAATAATAAACCCAAGGACAATGATAATAATGAGAGGATGAATAATAATGCTGGTGAGGGAAATAAAGAAAGGCGCAAGGTGAAATTTCCTTGTAATATTTGTACAAATGATCACCTTACTCATTTATGCCCCAAACTTGTGGAAGCTACGAGGCTCTTATCTCTACCGCGAACCATGCTAACAAATCCTTTCCCACATAACCAACACATGGCCTCGATCTCCTCAAATGCCGGAAATGTGGTCGGTAGGAGTCAAAACACACCAACACAAGATGGTGACCGTTTGTGCATCAATATGGTTAATCTGAGGTTAATGTAGCCACTTGATAGTTCTCCATAGACTGTACGTGGTCTAGAGTATACTCCTCCTCCAGAGATTCCCTTACAGATTGAAAAACCAGAGCCACCGCCTCGTATTCCGAAAGGAGTACTCAAGTGCTCTACCAACAATCTAATGCTAGAGCCGCCCATAATTACTCTATTGTTGAGGACCTGGGCCAAACCCCTTGTGCGATGTCAGCTCTGGAGGTACTCCAGATGTGTCCTTCATAGAGGAATGACTTGCTATTTTCTTTAGGAGCTTTATATCCTAGTGGATCGAAAGTTATCAATTTTGACGTCATATATGTGAAGCCTCACTTTCCTTACCATGTGGAAATACAAATCCACGTGGGTTACTCGAAGTATACCATCAAGCGTGTGGTTGTTGATGAAGGAACTACAACATGTGTGATTTCCCTAATCTGTTGGAAAGATATCGGCTCTCCGAATCTCTATCAGTCTCCTACCATTTTGACATCTTTTGATGGTCATCCCTTCTGCCCTCACAGTATTCTTCCCGCCTTTCCGGTCTAGTTAGGTGGGAAGATGGTAGAGGTGGATGTTGAGGTGGTTGATGCGCCCCTCGATTATAACTTGTTACTAGGACGCAATTGGACTTATGATATGACTTCCATCATATCGTTTGTCTTCCACACTCTTTGTTTTCATCACGATGGGAAGATTTTGATGATCAACCAATTACTCTTTGTGTATTCTAGCCCCAGTGCATCTGCTGGATCGTCAATCCCTGTGGTCAAAAATTCTCAGCTAACAACTGAGAATATTGATGTCAGAATGTATTCATCCCTTCTGGGTATCTTTGACTTCATGTCACCGGTTCACCAGATTTATGCCATGTCCAGTAGGCTCATTCCTTTCTGCACTTCCTATTTTAACGATCCTTGGACCCTACCTTCCTCGACTGCGTATTGTGAAGGCCAGTCACATGCTGGAATGGAAATTCCACAACTCACCACCACCACTAGTCTAGTAACTGCCAGCCATTCTGGAGCTTCATCACCAACCATTGCTAGTCATGTTGGAGATTGGTCGATGACCTCTGCAATTCATGTTGAAGACCCGCAACCAGCCATGGCTAGTCATGCTGGGGGCATCGCTCTAGTCACTATGAGTCATATCGATATCACATCTCCAACCTCTGTACATCATGTGGGAGATGAACCTCTAGCCTCTACCAGTCATGCTAAGAGTATGTCACCAGCCATTGTAAATGACATTGGGGGAATTCATACGATTGAGAATCCTAGACGTATCATATGTAAGGCTAGATTCCTTTGCAGGACTTGAGAAGAAAATCACCTTACTTGTTTGTGTCCTACTACTACTGGGATACCAAAAGCATGGTTCTCACTTGAGGGACCTTCAAGTTCTGAGTCATCTGTGGTTTCTCCACACTTTGTTTATTCTTTGTTTTATACAATGGTCATGTCAATGCAATCTTTGGCTGACACCCCTCTTCCTCTAGGGGTTGATGCATCTCTTGACCTTGTTGTCTCGAATCCTGTTCAACCCGTGGTCGTGTCGATGCAATCTTTGACCAACACCACTCTCATTTTTTAGGGTGATGTGTCTCTTAGCCTTATTGTCACGCATCCTATTCAACCAACAGTTGAAGAAGTGGTCGTACCGATGCAATTTCCGGTCAATCGAACCCTTCCCTTAGAGGGCGATACGTCCTTCACTCATGTCATTAACATTTCTAATACTGCAGCTTTAGAACTAGAGAGAGTTTTACTCTCCCCGAGTACTCTCCCTCCAAGTCCTGGAGATTTCCCTTTGATTGGGATGGTCTTGTGGGGTATCCAATGCCTCCTCCTATGTCCTTTCAAGTAAGAGACATTATCCGATATATCATGGAGACGATGACCTCCACTAGCACTTTATCCTCCTAGAATTGGAGAGCTTTGGGTTTTCCCAAGTTTGTGTCGATTATTCGTAAGATACTGACATTTCGCAGAAGTCCAGCATGGGAGCCTTGGCCTCCCCCATGACATGCTTCCTACAAAATTCCAAGCGAGTATGATTTAATCTCTTTTCTGACTCGTCTAAAAAAGCAAAAATATTGTCGACTAAATTTGTCCCTTTCACACTTGTTCAATGGACTCGAAAGGTCGCAAGTTTTATTTAAGCTTTAATCTCTTTTCCGACTCGTTTTCAAAAAGATAAAATATTGTCGAGTGAACTTGTATCTTTCATACTCGTAAATTGGATTTGAAAGGATGTCTAATTGGTACCAATTTATCCCTTTTTCAAACCAAGTAGACTAATATTATGAAAAAGGACATTTTTTTGCATTAAGTTGTGATTGCATCTCATGCCCTTGCTTGCAGTATTGAGCCTATTGCCGGTTCTCACATTGCGTTATAAACCGTTTTCCTCAGCATTTTTGCATCCTCAACCAAGCAGAACATTTTTTATATCCTTCACAACTTGACACCCTATACCTAGGAGGGAACATTCCCCCGAGTGTCCATCTCCTGCAGGCACCTCCTTGCATCGAGCATAGGTATGTTCCAGTGTTGGAAATAGTTTTTCTTACTTGCGACACTTGTTTCCTCCTATGTATCATAACATTCATTTGAATATGAAAAAACAAAAAAAGTCGGGTGTGAAGGGAGTATTATCTTATATTGGCAGCAGTCGTGTCGCCTTTGAACATAGCACAAAATTTTTTAGTCCACTTGTCATCATAATTTTAGGTTTAGCATGGCCTTAGGAAGATGATCTCATTACAGAGAGTTTACTCCCCCAATTGGTTACTCTTCCAGTCCCTATGGAGAGTTTGATTGATGCCTCCTGCATCTCATGGTTTCATCATTGATTCTATGTTGCCAGAGTCTTCCATATGTCTCATGCTCTTGTTCAAAGGATGTCTACCAACCTGTGTCGACCATTCCTTAGAACTCTTGACTTTTCATGTTGGACATACCCTCAATTTGTCTCAGAATCACATGAAGTTGTAGTCCTATTGTGCACCCTAGTCCTACTTTCCTCATTGGTAGGTAACCTTGAACACAACAGTCGACATTTCATCATTGGTTGTTGACTAGGTGGTTTCCCTTGTGTTCGACGGTAAGACATATATTCACACATTGGGATTCGTGTAGTGTCTTGGATGCGCTTAGCCTTATTGGTGGTTTCCTCACCTTTTTCAACAATTTTCCTCATTGGCTGCTATTTAGAGGGTCCTTTTCATGTACCGCTTGCACTTGTAACACGCGAAAGACACACAGGTTCGTTGGTTCCTGAACATGTTCTTCGTCCGATTTCCTCCAAATCATAAAGCTCCTGCTTTGTACCTCATGCTGAATGATAAGATATTCCTTAATGCTATCCTTTTAGCAGGTATCTTTCCATCGACTTTAGCTCATCTATTCTAGAAATGAGACCTAGAGTCCTATGAGTACCTAGAGGCTTGTAGTCATTAGTGGCAGTTTCTCTTTCCATCGAAATTTGGGAATACATCAATGTCTCCTGATCGATGGATACTTCAAGTGTTGGACCCCGATTCCTTTATTTTCACTTGTAATAATGTACTTGGTGCCTTGATACCTACTTTCATCATTTGTAGGTTGTCTCATGTTTGTTAACGATATACCTCAATGATCGGTAACCAAATGAAGTCTCATTGTGTTTGACCTTAACTCGTTTATTCACATGATGTAGACTTGCACCTTTGGCAGATTTTGTAGAAGACTTGAAGACATCAGTTTGTAGCCACAACTTTCCTGAGTTGTTACTACCTCTTCATTGGACCAGTACCTATGTGACTTCAGTGATCATGGGAGATTAGATTGTACTCCATTGTATACATATATCTTCAGATTGATTTTGAGACTAGTGTTACTGGGCCTTGTTCGTGACCATGACAACCTTTGTCATGTAAACACATTTGTATTTTCCTATGCATGGCCATGGATAGTTGTTTGGTATATTTTCAAATGGATCTGTAGTGTAATTCAAATTGGCATCCATGTATGTAAAGTCAGTACAGATTGTAATGAGCAACTAGTTCTTCCATTTGGGTCCCCATTACTCCACTTCTGGGTTTTTATGATGTATTTCAGCCATCACAGATACTCCTCTGACCTCACACATTAGGGGGAATATGTTATAGCAAGATTTTCCTCACCCCATGTAATCTTGCAAACAAGGCCTTTTTCCATTTCCCTATGAAGACTTGAAGTTCCTTTTTTGCAAATATCAGAGCTAAAGACAATATTTTTCCGCATATACGTGCCCTACCTACTATACAACACACATATACGCACGTTGCACCACTACAACCCGTGTACATCAGGAAATGTGCCCAAAATTGAAAAATGGTGTCGGTCTTCCATGTCACGTCACGATATCAATGATCCTTGGCCTTACATATAATGGAAATGTTATGAATCATCCCTTCAGTTCCATTTGAAGGATATAAATGGGCCAAATCCAAGCTATGGAAAGAAGAAAAAGAATTCAAATTTGAGAGCAAAGTTACTCTGGAGAAATTATTCACTTCACATTGAGTCTACATCCCTTTGTCCTTTAAGTCTGAACACATTGTTCAACCCCCAAGATCTTCCCTTACTGATTGAGAACTTCATTGTCTCTCTTATATGAGCTTTCCATTGGTATAGGATTGAAGTGGTGGAGGCCCAGTTGGAAGGAACTTGGTTTCTAGGTTCTGAACCGTGCCGACACGGAATTTTGTAATTCATTCACTTTTGCTGATTATATCTTCATAGAAATACTCTTTTGTTGTCCAATTAATATCTTGCAAATATTTGAATCATTATTCCATGGGCGTATTTGTTATGAATGTTGATGGATTATGCTATTGAATGTGCTAACATCATATACTATCACCATATGCTTGCGTTTCTTGGTTGTTGAGGACTAGTTGCAGGTATATTGCTTTGAGTCAAGTGCTCAACGATGGACTACATCGAATGTCTAGATGAGGTAGGCCTCTTATCTTTTCTTGTTAGCATATTTGTTTATATATCATACTTGAGATTAGAGTTGATTTCTGCAGTCATTTCCATCTGTTGTGGTTTACCCCTAGCCATAGAGAAATTTTCCTTGTAACATTAGGAGATATTTCCAAAGAGGTATGGATGTATCCTTTAGAGGGTTAATCAACAAATTCGTGGTGGTATGCCTAGATGATGCCACTGTCTATTCTAAAAACAGGTCAGACCATATTGTTCACCTAACTCATATTTTCAAAATATTTAGGAAGTATGGAATATCTTTGAACCTGAAGAGGACCATCTTTGGTGTAGACGAGGGAAAATTAATGGATCACATTATTTATAAATATGGTATTAATATTGACCTTGGGTGAGTTAGGGATATTTCTCAACTCCCACTCCCTCGTAACAAAAGGCTATGCAATCTTTCTTCGGGAAGATTAACTTTGTGAGGAAATTTACTCTCGATTTTGCAGAAACAATTAAACCATTGCAAAAAATGATACGTAAAGATGCAGAGTTCAAATGGAATAAATAAGAGAAGGAGGCCTTCGAAAAATCAAGTTCGTCGTTTCCCAGGCTCCCATGTTGTGTAGCCTTGATTTTAACAAAGATTTATTTCTCTATACCTTTGCTTCAAACCAATCTTTAGTGGCGATCCTTACTCAAAAGGATGATGAAAATAATGAGACTCATATCTCATTCATTATCACCAACCTTCAAGAACCTGAAATTAATTACCCGACTATTGATAAACAAGCATATGTTGTCTACAAGGGAGTAAAACATTTCGGGTCCTATATCCTGAAGAACCATACAAAAGTTATAGTACCTCACCTGACAGTAAGTTCTCTTTTCACACAATAGTAAATGAGAGAAAGGATAGGGAATTTGATGGATGTTATCCAAGAATTTTATCTAGACATCAAGCCTGCAAACATAGTTAGGGGTCAAGGTTTGTGTAAAATAGCTGCAAAATCCCAAGACCCAATAGAATTAGAAAATTGGGGTTGAGACAATGAGTTGTCTTTATGGTGTAGTGAAGTACTTTACATCCCACCAAGGAAAGACTCATGGTACATAGATTTATCCTTCTTCCTCCATCATGGAACTTGTCATGAGCATCTAAATCCTATAGAGAGGAGATAAATTAGGTTAAAATATGCCCAATATCGTCTCACAAATTCTATATTGTTATGCAGGAATTATGATGGCGTGTTACTTTGATTCCTAGAGAAGGAAGACGTTGAAAAGGTATTAAGAGAACTTCATGATGGTATTGTAGGTGGAAACTTCATAGGAGAGACTACTAATAAGATCTTGAGGGTAGGATATTATTTTCCAACTTTGTTTAAGGACACACACACACACATGTAAGAAAATGCAAAGTTTGTCAATTGAGTGTTGAGAAAGAGAAAAAGGCATCTATTCCATTGCAGTCAATAACCATTTCAAAACACTTTGAGCAATGGGGGATACATGTCTTAGGATAAATAAACCCAAACTCATCCAAACATTACAAATAAATATTAACTACAACTGATTATTTCATGAGGTGTTTATAAACCATTCCTATCACCCATGTTAATGATAAGGTATTAATACAATTTTTAGAACAACACATAATAAGAAGATTTGGGGTACCTTCCGTTCTTATTATTTATAATGCTGCATACTTCTCTTATACTCTTTTGACTGAATTTTCTCTAGATAAAGAGATCATCGTGAGATACTCTGCTAACTATTACCCATAGAGAAATGGTGTTGCAGAGTCAACAAATAAAAACCTGGTAATAATTCTTAAAAAGACAATAATAGAAAATCATAGGAATTGGCACAACACGCTTCACAATGCTCTATGTGCTGATAGGATAACCCCTAAAGAATCCTTAGGGAATTCTCCTTATTTCCTTGTTTATGGACAAGAAGCTATCGTGCCAACTAATTTATATCTCCCATCCTTTAATCTTTCTCAAGCCTCAAGGGAACAACCACTGTCAAGTATGCAACAAAGAATAGATACACTTTTAATGGTTGAGGAGGAAAGGGAAAGGTCTCGAAAGAAGTTTTCAATTGATCAACAGTTAGTTAAAAGGTGGTTTGACAAACATAAAGTTGGAGACAAAAAATTTGAAATAGGAGATCTGGTTTTGAAATGGAATATAATCAATGAGCCAAAGGGGAAACATTCAAAATTTCAAAACCTATGGCTTGGTCCTTTCCAAGTTGCTCAAAAGATTGTGGTAGGAACATACTGGTTGAAAAATCTTATGGGTGAGCTTGATGCTCTCCCTATTAATGTCCATGCCCTAAAATGTTTCTTTTCTTAGCTACCTACCATAGGTAGTTTTGTGTACCATAGTTTCCTTGTTTCCTTGTTTTATTTTTCCTTTCATTAGTTTCCTTTAGATAGTTTGAATTTCACAAGTTTTGCTTGTTTTCAGTTTGATTGAGTTATTTTCTTTCTTTTCTAAATCCATTTTTTTATTTTATTTTGGTTTGACTATGTGGGTGTTTTATTCTAGTATTTTGGTGAAAACTAGCAAACCTGTTTCTCTTATTCTAATCTTTCACCATCACAAACAAAATAAGGAGTTCTCACTCAACAAGAGATTCCAACGCATAAATGATTCACATCTATATATGCATATCACCCTAGGAATAAACATGTTGTCTGCCCTGTGGTATGAAAATAATGAGGGAAAAATGGATTGAAGGAGAGTATATCCTATACCCATAGACATAGTAGAGAGGGTTCCCACTTATTTTAGTAAATACTATGAAGGAAAAGATGAAGTTGACTCCTAGCCTCTAAGAAACATATATCCTCCTCCCTAGCTCAATCTTGGCACCTGTGCAGTAAATGTCAAAATGAAAATAAAGGGAGAAAGGGAATTTTATAATAAACCAGAATGTAAAATCAAGGAGGGTATGCAGATAGCTTCGTCGTGGCTATGGACGCTTGCTGGCAACGAAGTAAGGTCTTTGATATCGGGGTGACTCTGTCATGGCTATGGACACTTGCTGGCAACGAAGCAAGGTCTGTGATATTGGGGTGACTCTGTCGTGGCTATGGATGCTCTTTGAAACCAGAGCAACACCGTGAGGAGGTTTCTAACTTTAAAAAAATAAAGATACAATGTATTCTTATTAGTCATTCTTTCCCACTCATCTCTCGCCTAATGGAACATAGGATATTGGTTTAATGGAAAAGAGGCAAGAAATTAGATGAATTCCCACAAGTAGGCAAGGATGAATATTCCTCAGATCATATAGATACAGACTTATGAATCATCTTTGGGTTATTATCTTAGTTTTAAAGCCAATTCCAAAAATGTCTCACTAATACAAGAAATGTAAGGTATAGAGATGTTGGTTTCGCCCAATGAATTGCCATTTGTTGAGCACTCAATACACCCTAAAAAATTTCATAAATTTTTGGGTACTACTTTAATTTATTTTAATCCTTAGACTTTATTTTGGGGTATCTAGACCATTCATATTACTTCCCACGATTGATCTGGATCGTTCAAAATACAAACAAGAGATCTTGAAGCAACTAGTGTTTTAAGCCAAAACAATCCCTGTGTTGAGTTTTATCCCTTGATTTCGGTCTATCCAGGCATGCCACGTCAACTTAGGAAGCCCCCGAATTTCATGCTCTGTAATGCACATGGCACGTCAACACCTTAAAAAATGTGCCATGATAAAATAACACAAAGGAGTTTTCAACACACCATCTTTGGGATCGACAGATAAAATTTAAACATAGAATATTTAAACGATAAGCAAACACACACCCATGAACCCTAATATGAACTATCATTGTGCCCCAACATGCCATAATTTGAAATCACCGATGAAATAAAGAAATGGTCCCTTCACGTCGTTGATCGTCATAATTAATTGATTTCACAACATGGAACGAACAATGCATTTAATCCCAAAGATCCAACAAGATTTCACTATACTCACTAGGGTTTAATTCTAGATGGGACTTGCAATAATAAGGTATAAGGATTATAACCTGTTTCTTTTAGTGACACATCCATTCATCGAGTTGTTGGGAGATTTTGTGCTATAGAAGATTTCCGAAGAACCAGACACCTTGCACTTGTATCAATTGTTGTCAATTTTGAGTTGCTTGGCTAAGTCTGGTAAGTATTAAAGCTAAAATCTTGTTCCAATGCTCATGTATCACTAATTTCTGGTTTATAGGCTCTTGTATTGTTTTATTGCTCTCAAATTTGGTAATTTATGAAGCTAATGATGCTATTTGTTGTAGCGAAAATGCCTCCCCATCAACCAACGACCCACCAATAGTCAAAATCATTGAAAGGAAAGAATGTGTTTGGATGGCGAGGCTTTAAGTCTGGCTACTATGGAATAAATGAAACATGTGCTCAAGGTAGAACCAATAATTCAGATGTCACAAAAGAAACCTCAAATTCCACCACCACTCTATAGGGACATCGAATATAGCATCGCATCCAAAGTACTTACACCCACCTGACACAATTTATATAATAAGATGAATCATGAAGATTTTCCTGAATTCACGCCCCATAACGATCTGGGGATGAGGGTCTTAGATGACCAATTCTTTCAAAACATCAAAATTTCATTGATATACATGGTAGCCTCTAGGACCCTTGTCCTTCCTTGTATAGAATGCCTAGAATGAATAATCAACCACACTGATACTGATAAATTTTCAATCAATTATGTGGACGGGAAATGTGTGGGTATTTTTCTACCAGTGAAAATCAACAAATATTATAAGCTTAGAGAACCCAATGTCACGATGAACACCGATTTTGTGGTAAAATTTGATGAAAAGCACAACACTGGTCAATTGTTGCATCTTGGTGGAAAGAAGACATGAATTTAGTGAACATGTCTTCAGGATGGTATAATACCATAAATATCAGAGAACCCTACATGTTTCTAATGGATTTGATATGTCAATTATATGTAGAAAGGGATTTCTCTAAGTTTTCAGAAGCATGGATGCCCCTAGCATACACATTGGCTATATCAGGTAGTGTTTTCAATTGGGGCTCCATCATTTCGAAGCAATTAAGTACCAGGATAGTCCAGTCACAGAAACCAAAATTGAGAGAAGTGCCCTCGTTTTTCATGGTTTCTTATTTACTATATGGGTGTGCATAAGGAATATATTTCCAAGAATGGGCATGAGCTGACATGTTTAATAATTTTTGGTCCACGTGTATTTCAACATTATGTGGGAGAATAGGTATAAGAAAGACCACACTATGATTTGGGATGAGTTCCTAGCCAAGGTATAGTCCATTATTTTATATAAAAGTTTCCCTAGACTTTCAGAGTCAACAAAGAAAACCATCACCAAGATTGGACACTAGTATTTGGAGGAGAAGAGCACTTACCTTAGGATTTTTAGGGCCATTGGAGCTCCACACCTACTTCCATAATATGTAACTGATCCATATTTAGGAGCGGAACAAACTGATTAACACACTGAATACAATAAACACAAAGATATGAATAATAACACAAATATCCAGTGAACAATATATTCTATTGAATAATGAAATAGGATGAAACTGTAAAACTGCATAACTGAAACACTTGCTCGAATGGTGGTAGCTATCTTTGAGAAGAGATGTGGCTGCTATGCGCATCCGTCTGAGAAAAATCCATTACAATGAGGCTCTAGAGACCTTTTTGATATTACTCGTGAATGCTAGAACCCTAGACATCCAAAAACCTAACCCTAGGAGGTGAAAATTCAAAAGTCATGTGGGCCCCTATGGGTAAGTTGGTACTTAAAATTCCCAGGGTCGTAACTTTTGCACACAACCTCTGTTTTAGGCGCGTGATAGCCCATTGGAAATTTATTTAAGAGAACTACCTATTTCATTGTCAAACCCCGATTCTGTTTATAGTTTGACTACGGTGAGCCAAAAAAGCATTATTTAGGCCTCCAAAACGACCCTAGAAGTACAACAAGATGTGTTGACATGAAAAAATACAAAATAAGCCAGTTGGATTAGGTAAGAGGCCACAAATATCCACCTGGAAGATGTGTAGGGCCTTAGACAACCCCAAAAGTGTAGAACCCACAATTACAAAGAAGTACAAAAGAATGTGTTGAACTAAACATGGACAAGAGGAGCCAGTTGGAATAGGTGGGTGGCCCCCAATATCCAACTGGATCAATCCTACCCCCATAGGAAGAAATGGTCTCCATTACATTGAGTTGCCCCATTAGGTGAGGAAAATTCTGCTAGATTTGGCCTCGGGTGAGCCACTTTCCTTGGTGTAGGAGTTGCCTTGCCTTAACAACCCGATAAACATGGATCCTCTGGTAGTGATTTCTCTTGACCTTTGTGTCCACTATCTGATCAATGGATGCTTGTTCCATGTAGTCAGGGTTGAGCTCTATGGGTTTCAGTTGTTCGACGATCTATGAGGTGTCCAACAATGGTGGAAAATATGGTCGAAGGAGGTCCACATTGAACACTGGATGTAGGCCAAGGAAGGGTGGAGTGTTGATCTCAAAAGCAATGCTACCCACGACCTTGGTGATAGTGTAAGGCCCATAGCGAAGTGGGCAGAGCTTCAGTTGGGGAACTATGAGACGCTCCTTCTGCAAATGTAATTAAACTTTGTCGCCAACCTGAAACTAGTGTGGTACCCTGTGTTGATCATGGCGCTGCTTGTACTTAGCATTGGATTTATGAAAAATATCCTAGACCTATTGGTGGATGTGATGAATCCGCTCAATGAATATAGTGGCTTTGTCAATCGTAGACTAATCATGGGAAGAGTCTGTTTGTGTGGTGGCAAGAGGAAGTGCAACATCAATGGGTCCCAAGGGTTGGAATCCCAGCCCCACCTGAAAAGGGCTATGGTTGGTGGAGCTATGGAGAGCCCTGTTGTAATTGTGTTGAACATAGGGGAGACTCTCATCCCATGTACGTGGATGCTTAGAGTTGTACATGCACAAGATGTTTACAATCATTCGATTGACGACCTCTGTTTGGCCATCTGTTTACGGGTGGAAAGCAGTGGATTTTGTGAGCTTGGTGTCCAAAAGTGACCAGAGACTGGACCAAAATGTGTTGAGGAACCTGTTGTCCCAGTTGAAGATGATGGTTTGAGGTATCCCAAAGTGGACCCACACTTGTTCGAAGAAGAGCTTGACAATATCTGCCTCTGTGATATTCTTCTTATAGGCTGTGAGGATGACTATCTTCGAAAACCGATCAATGACCACAAATACGTAGTCATTTCCTTTCCTGGTGGATGGAAGGATAGACATGTAATCCATTGAAATGGATTCCCAATGATTCTCGGGAGTAGGAAGAGGGGTGTATAAGCCTTGATTATTTTTTGGATGGCTTGAAAATGGCACAAGAAGTGCAAGATCTGATATAATTATTGATGTCCTGTCAAAGTTTTGGCCAATAAAAATGTTTCTGAAGAATGACCATAGTTTTCTCCATGCCAAAATGTCCTTCCATATGAATGTAGTGGACTTCCCAAATCATCTTTTCACTCTCGCTTGTAGGAACACAGAGATGGACCAGGCAGCATAATAGTCTATCTTGAATGTGAAAATCGATGACATTCGAGCATGTACCCAAGAGATGATAGGTGGTGGAAAAGTCCAGATCTTGTTAATAAATTTGGGGCCACTCAGATGCTTCATGTCCACAGGAATGGAGCACAATGGTGAGTGCATCCATAGGAGGTCGACTGAGGAAGTCAGCGACATGATTTGAGATACTTGTCTTATACTTGATGTTGAGATGGAACTGTTTCAGGTATGTGGACCACTTCTGATGGTGGTCATTATGAAATTTCCCCTATGTCTCTATGAACTACATAGGCTTATGATCAGTGTGTATGATCGTCTCCTTTCCCAGAATGTAATGTTTCCATTGACGACATGATATTCATAGTTGGGGCATTTTCGAACAATATCTGAGAGTGTCTCACTATGTTATGCCTCTGTATGACCATGCTAAGTGAGAACTGCGCCGACAACATAATCAGATGCATCATTCTCAATCTCGAATGGTTTCTATAGATCAGGAAAGGAGAGTACTGGAGTTGAGAAAAAGCAATGCTTCAGATCATCGAATGCTCATTGTTGTTCCTTCCCCCACACGAACTTGGCCCTGCCACCACCCTTGGTCACCTTGCTGAGGGCCCATGCAATATGGGAGAATCCCAACATGAAACGCTGATAGAAGTTGGTGAGTCCCAAGAATCTATGAAGCTCGGTCGGTGTGGTTGAGGCTGGCTAGTTACAGATGACTTGGATCTTATCTAGATCAACATGTACCCCATTCTCATCAACAATGTATCCCAAGAATTGGACTCTGTTCATGCCAAAAGATCATTTTCCCAAGTTGGCACATAGCTTGTGTTGCCACAGAGTGCTCAAAACCCATTGAATATGCCGCATGTGCTCCTCCCACGTTCTGACGAAGATGAGGATGTCATCCAAATATACCACCATAAAGGAGTTGGTGAAGGGTCTCAATACATCATCCATCAACCTCATGAAATTGGATGGTGCATTTGTTAAGATGACCTTAAGGTTGTCTTCCATACATCAGTTGGTTCGATGGGCACCTGGTGGTATCCAGACTTTAGGTCAATCTTGCTGAAGAAATTCCCCCCCTTGAGTTTGTCAATAAGGTCATCAATCCTAGGAATGGGGTATCGGTTCCTGACTGTGATTTTTTTTAAGGCTTTGTAATAAATGAAGAGTTGCCAAGTCCCATCCTTCTTTTGCACTAGTATAATCGGGCTTCTGCAAGGGGATGAGCTAGGTCTGATGTGCCCTTTTTGAAGAAGCTCTTGTTTCTAACGCCTGATTTTGTCATTTTCCATCAATGAGAAACAATAGACTAGTCCATTAGGAAGAGGTGCATTGGGGTTCAAATCAATTGGATGCTTGACTTGGCAGTGTGTCGGTACCCCTGTAGTTGAGGAGAAGATGTCTATGTATTCTTCCATGATCCTGTCCACTTGATTCTGCTGCGAAGAGAGGATCTGTGTAGAGGCGACATATGTGGTGACGACCTTCTACTTACTGTGAGCATGGATCACAAAGAAGATGAAATTCCTGGTCTGTGAAATGACCTTATTGCATTGCTTAAAAAATATTAAAGAAATAACAGTAGGGAACGCTACCTCTGGTATCCTGTACAATTGTCTACCCAAAGTAATAATAACACTATGGGATATAGACTCATACACAACATGATGCTTCCACAAATATGGTTGTCCTAAAAAAACATCACAAACTTCATGGGGAGAAATATCACGCAGTACCTCATCTTTGAAAGGCTTGATGCCGTAGGGCAAAAGACACTGTTGGCTGACACATAGATCTCTTCCTTGGCAAAGCTAGCCGATGGTGTAGGGTTGCGGGTGTGGTTTCGTTGGTAGGTCCAGCCTTTTGATGAACTCTGTTGAAATTAGGTTCTTCTGACTACCGCTATCGAAAATGAAATGAAGTAGAGGCCCCTTTACCCACATCTGTGAGTGAAAGAGGTGTTCACCTTCCTCTGGTTCTTCTGGTTTTCTTAGCCGGAATTTGGTGAGGTGTTCACCTTCCTCCGGTTCTTCGGTTTCACAATGGAATTTGGTGGTAGTGAAAGGTAATCAAAGGGGTCAACATCGATAATTTTCTTTCCTCCTTCAATATTTGACTTAGAATCAAAATCAACCTCCTCACTCTTGGAAGCCTTTAGTTCGGCCATGAGTGATTGCTTAAAGAGACATTCTTCTGTTGTGCCAAGGGATTTTATGGTACTCACACCATTTTACCGTGTCCTTCTTTCATATTCTCATTGCCCTTCTTGTGTTGTAGTTTGGACTGGTTGTCCTAAGAGTGGTCATATTTTGTTTATATCGACTTGGTCCCTTGCTATGTGGGTTAGGTACGCCTTTTCCCTGCTTCGGCTGTGAGGGGTTTGCAGATCCAAACTCTTGCCTTTTCTGCTTAAATTTATGCTCGATCTTGACAACATATCTATAAGCCGTGCCCAATGAAGTGATGTCCAGAAACTCCATTTCTGTTTGAATGTATCTATGTAAACAACCACAATATTTGAGCACCAGATGATGCTCAGAGTCTTTGATACCCAATTTGGTGCACAGGGTATGGAAATTATTGGTGAAATCTGGTATTGTTTGGTCCCTTTCTTGACGTAGGGTGGTCCATCTGGTGCACTAGTCCTCGTAGCTTATAACAAGGTATTATTGTTCTTTAATGGCATCCCAGAAGGAATCCCATGTAGGGGCCACCACAAACATTACAGATTCCTCTACTACCCTTTGCTCATAGTAAGTATCCCAACAGTCTTTAACACGGGGAACAACCTTGAGGAGTGAAAAAGTGATCTTTTCCCTATCGAAAAAATTGTGGACCGAAAAATACCCTTTGAGATGATTCAACCATTTATCTACAACATACACATCTATCAGTCCTTCAAATAATGGAATATAAAAATTTACCTGTACGTTGAAGGGGGTTACGTGGCCACTTGATGAAGATGCTTCTCCCGTGAGCAGCCGTCAAAGGATCTACACGAATTTGTCCATCATTTTGTTCTTTTTTTGAATGAGGGCTTCCTCGAGCAACATTTTAATATGATCTCTTGCTCCATCATATTTCTTTGCATCCCCCATGGGTTTTTTTTAGGCTCGGGGCGACTGATATTTCAATGGATTGATTGGTTCAAGTCCCAATTTCTTGTACCCAGATCTTGTCAGGGACATGCATGAAGAAAAATAAATGAAGAGCATACCGCTCTGATATCACTGATTGATATTTAGGAGCGGAACGAGCTGCTTAACAGACTGAATACAATAAATACAGAGTTATGAAGAAGAACACAAATATCCAGTGAAAAATATCTTCTATTGAATAATGAAATAGGATGAAACTATAAAACTGCATAACTGAAACAATTGCTCGAATGGTGGTAGCTGTCTTTGAGAAGAGATGTGGCTACTACGTGCATCCGTCTTAGCATAATCCATTTCAATAAGGCTCTATAGGCCTTTTTGATATTACTAATGAATTCCAAAAACCTAGACATCGAAAAACCTAACCCAAGGAGGTGAAATGTCAAAAGTCATGTGGGCCCCTATGGGTAAGTTGGTACCTCAACTTCCTGGGGTCGTAACTTTTGCATACGACCTCCATTTTAGGTGTGTGATGGCCCATTGGAAAGGTCTTTCAGAGAGCTACACATTATGTCGTCAAAATCTAACTTCATTTATAGTTTGACCATGGCGAGCCAAAAAAACACTATTTAGGCCTCCAAAATGACCCTGGAAGTACAACAGGATGTGCTGACATGAAAACATACAAAATAATCCATTTGGATTAGGTGAGAGGCCACCAATATCCACCTAGAAGATGTGTAGGGATTCAAACATCCCCAAAAGTGTAGAACCCATAATTACAAAGAAGTACAAAATAATGTGTTGAACTAAACATAGACAAGAGGAGGCAGTTGGAATAGGTGGGTGGCCAACAATAGCCAAATGGATCAGTAACAGAATGAATAGTGTTGGGGGAACTTTTCTACCAAACTATTTTGCAAGGCTTCAATACCTCTTTGGTAAAAGATAAGAAAATGGCCTTTATTCCATATAGTTTTTACATAGGTTACTATTTTGTAAAATACACTACTCATGCAAGGGAAGAGGTTCTGAGCCACATATATTATAGGTTCTTCACATGAAGATATCATAAACATGATCCTAAGAAGCTAGTGCCTAAAAATGTTGGTCAAGTGGTGTCTCATTGGCCATATGCTCATGACAATTTTGAGGACGAAATATCCACTGAGAATGCACAGGATTGGGAGGAAGTCTTACAGAGGAGAGCCAACTCATAATTAACTAGGTTTAAGGCTATGAAAGTTAATGAGCAAGTGGATTTGATAGAAAAAACAACAAAAACAATTGTATGGGCATAGAGTGAAAGTATGGAACAAGCAACAAGAAGGGTTGAGACAGAAAGGATCCTAGCCGAACCTAAGTGAAGTTTTCATGAACATGGGCAAAACCCAACATTTCAGGCATTAGGGATGCTGAGAGTAACCCCAATAGAAGTTCCTATAGAGGAAGTAGAACAAGCCCCTCAAACAGAAAACTCACATGAAGTAGACAATTGTTGGACTACTTAGAGGGGGGGTGAATCAATAATGAGAAATTTATACACTTTTAACCACAATTTATATTCCTTTAACTTATTCAACAATGTTAATTAGTTCATCATTAATATGTTATGGAAGCATATAACATTAACATCCATCAATTCATAATAAACAATAATAGACACATCCACTCAACGCACAATACACCAGTATTTTACGTGGAAACCTAATGCGGGAGAAAACCACATACTTCTTTTCTTATATGTCTTTAAGAATTACATTCAAGGAAGCACCAACTTCCAATTCTCTTGCTCCAACTAGAAGGAGGCTCCAACCCCTTGTGTTCTCCAGCTCTAACCAGAAGGTGGATACAACCACCCAATTATCTAGCTCCAATCGGAAGGAGGCTCCAACCCCCTAATTCTTAGGATCTAACCTGAAGGAAGCTCCAACTCCCTGGTTCTCCGACTCCAACCGGAAGGTGGATCCAACCACCTATCCTTGCCCCATCATTCCACCCTAAAATATAAGTGTCAAATAAATGATGAAACCACTTCCACACTGTCACTGTGAGATATATCTTGTCACAACCTGCACCAATCTGTACCAATAACCTGTAATCAACCTGTACCAACTATGGTTAAAAGTGTTTAAATTGCTCATTACTGATTCAGCCCCCCTCTCAGTAATCCAACAATTGGTATCAGAGTCGGTCCTTCAAGAAAACAACTTAACCACTGAAAGGGATATCATGGAGAGCAACATTTTGTATAGAAATGGAATACCACAGTTCGATGGTCAAAATGGTCTGAAGTATGAGATGTGGAGAAAAAGAATGAAATGTTTTTTAGAGGTAAAGGGATATGATACTTGGTATTCAATTGTGATAGGATACAATGCTGCAAAGAAAGAAAATGTTGTAGACAAGAAGGAATTGAAGAAGAATAAAAAAATAGCAATGGATTTCATCTGGGAAGGATTACTTGATTCGGTAAGAGAAAAGGTTGGTAAATGTTCATCATCAAAAGAACTTTGGGATAAGTAACATAACATTTATTCTTCACCTATCATAGAGTCATATAATGTCAAAGAAGATGAAGGTACATATCAAGAGGAAATATGTTCATCATGTCATACAGATTCAAAAGAAGAAGAGTACATAATCAACATAAGTATGTTGTTTTTCTTTAATTGTGAAAAACGCGGACATCTGGAAATTGAATGCCCTAAAGTTAATGAGACAGAAAATCCAATTGAAATAGAAGAAAATTATGAAGAAAAATTGATTAGTGCTTTAGATGAACTAAAGAAAGAAAGAGAAGGAAAAAAGTCACTTAAGAAATAATTGATGAAGCAAAAGAAAAGTGTTCAAGGTTCCAAAGAAGCTCAACAGGTCATCAAGAATTTAAGAGCTCATCTAGAAGAGGAAAAAAGAATTGAAGAAACTCTAGAATATGAAAAGCAGTGTTTGGAAGCCAACATAGTAGCACGAAAGGAAGAAGCGGAAAAGAGAGAAAATATACTGATAGATAGTCTCAAGGAAAGAATCGATGACTTAAACCAACTTGAGGAAGAGTTTGGTCAAGAAGAGAAAACTCGAAGAAGAAATAATTACATTGAAAATCCAACTTGAATAAGGAAAGAGAACGAAAGAAGTCATCAAGTCTTAGATAATCAAGAATGAAAAAAATGTTGAGAAGCTTGAAGAAGAATTTGTCACACTAAGAGTCAAAGTGGTCAAGTTCAACAAGAATATTGAAAAGACAGAAACATTCACATTAGCAGTAGAGAATGAAGAGAAGCATTCTAGGTTGCTAGAAAAGAAGAATGAAGAAAAGAGAAAAAATTATTCAGAAGTACTCAAAGGAAGGAATCATGGTGAACCAGAATCTAAGAAATTTGATAAAGATACATCTTCAATAAGACCCTCCACATTCAAGCCACAAATAAACTTTAATCATGATCATCCAAGGCATAAATTCAAGAGGACTACACCATTCACTCCCATGTATGTAACTTTATTTTATTATCATTGTTTTTATTGTACTAACTTTGTACATAAGGTTGCAGATTGTAGGCCTTATGGAAGAAATGTTAAATCAATAAATACTTATGTGGCCCCACACAACATTGAATGTTACAAATGTCATAATTATGGACACATAGCTCATGATTGTAGAAGCATGATAGATACTGACATGAAAGATAAAAATGATATCAGATATAAGAACATATGGATAAGAAAACAAGAAGAGAAGGTGAGCAAATACTAGGTCCTAGAGATCACAATATTGACAATAACACAAGATGAAGACAAATCTAAAAAAGAAAAAGGAATATGTCAGATACAAAAAGTTTTAGAAAAGAAATGAAAGAAAAGAAGGACATGTAAATAATGAACATGTTCGATAGACTGTACTTTCAGGTATTGTTGTGCAAGATGAATCCATAGACTTAAAGAAAGAAGTCATAGTTCATAAAGATGTTGAGCCTACCAACGAAGATGATGATGACTCCACATCCGAGCAGACACTTTTCTGAGCCATCCAACTTGGAGACTCCCATCAAATATGTATGGTGAATAAGGGGAGTCTAGATAACATCTCTATAGATCAAAGATTTATCTTTTGAGGAGTTTGAAGTGTGTTCGATAACATAAGTACAGTATGATAGATTGATCAGTTGAAAAAAATTACATAGGAAGAAGTCTATGATTGTATTCAGACAAAGATATCTTCAACACAAGTTTTTCAATACATGCATAGTTTGGATTACATATAGAGAAGACTAGTGCACACATTTGATGTTTGATGATCAGTTGCAACAATGAATAATTCATGATAGTACAGTGACAGATGGGTCAACATTGTGGACATTTTAGTAGCATAGTCTTGGATAGTATGGACAAAGATGAATTTGTAATATGCTTAACAGGTTTAGATGAATATATGACAGTGGATGAGAGCATGGATTCAGAGATTGATTCAAATATTGTTTCATAGATTGGTTCAAAGAGTGGTTCAGAGATAAAGGAACATTATCATAATGGATGATAATGACACATGAATATTTAAATGCTTATTCTTGAATGCTTTTCAGTTATGTCAATTGATTACACAGGGAAGCACCAATGGAAAAAAACTCCAAAATGAAGCAAGTATATGAAGCCCTACATGTCATGTACATGACATATTGCAAAGAAGTCTAGGGAGAGAAACAAAAGTAGGAAGACATGTAGAAATATCATTCATATAAGTTGTCATATAGAGAGAGGTAAGAACATACGTATGATTCTAGGAGGAGAAATTCATCATATGTATGGATAAATAGTTATATGCTTGGAGAGAGAGCATAGGGGCATGTTTTCAGAGGGAGCGATGGTCACATGGGAAACATGAACAATATGAATTCAATGTTGCATCAGAGTGATACCGTTTTTCAAAGGGGAAGATATTATTCAAATGAAGGGAGAGAGAGTAATCAGAGGATTAGAAACATAGAGAAATATCAAAGGCATTTAGACAGGGGGAGCAACCCTAAGGAGAGTTCAGTCAGGGGGAGCATCTCCAAAGGGAGATACCCTTTTCCATTGATGCCAGAGGGGGAGAGATAGAAACATTAATGAGGAGTATCAACATGAATATTAATTATCATGACTAAGTGTTGCCATCAATGCTGGAGTTTCCATCAATGCTAAAGGGGGAGATTGCCAGAAAATTGGCTTAGGTTGATGGAAAATTGGTTTGGATTGTGGGTTTTCATTGATTTCAACCCTTGGAGAGTGATATTGTAGATTGATGTCAACCCTTATAGATTGATTTAAACCCTTGGAGAAGTCCAGTAGAAAATTTCGRTAGCGAAAAGGTATGGGTAAGGGACCCGAGTTTGTTTGAGGTATAAAGGCATGAAGATCAGTTAATATGTAGGTAAGACTATTCTAGATGGATATTACACGTCATACTATTCTGGTTGATATGTGGAATTCCACATGGTTCCTGATGGTTAGTGAGATATGGCCTTGTGAAGTTGGAGGACCCCCAAGAGTATTCTAGAAGCCTCTAGAAGGTCAACAAGAAGTTAATTATTCTAGAAAGTCTTCAAGAATATTCCTAGTCAATGTGGTTGCAAGGAGAAATTAATTAAATAATAAAGTTGACAAAGTTGTTAAGTGGACAAAGTGGCTAAGTGGACAAAGTGGTTAAGTAATTGTGATACAAATTTCAGCTTGTGGGTCGTTTTAGTTTGGTAGTTACACTTTATGGAAGATAGGGTTTGTGGCTAGTCCTGAAACTAGTCTAAAAACAAGTGTTCTAGGTAAAAACATCATAACTTATTCATAACAGATACAAATTTAGTGAGACAAAATGAATTGGTTAGAGTATAGTCTTTAGTATGTTTGTATCTTTTTTGGATCCATACCACAAATATTCCACTTGTAGCATTCTCTACAAGTTTGCTCTCTAGAATAAGACATAATTTAGCAAGGTATAGTATTTTTTCTATAAATCCTTTTCTGGGAGGCTCCAAGAAGTGAAACCTGGAGGAATTGCTGAAATGACACTAAAGAACATTGTGTATCATTTTCAGACATTTATTCATTACATGTATAGATTTATTCTTGTTGTAAGTTAGGGTTGTTGACTAATCCGAAATCAATTATGTGAGACTAAAGTAAAGTTTAATGAAAATGCTAGTCTCTTGTTGCTGAAGTTAAGGAAGGTTTACAGGTCTGTGATCATATACACCAAGTCTGTTACAGAGTTACATGTATGTTTATATTCATTTTTTTCTCGTTACATTTGGTCATGACATGGTACATGCTTGAGGCTACATAACAGTGAAGTTTGGCACATGGTTTTATGTAAGGGTTTATGGTATTTGGCTTATGGATTTATGATGTATTTCTATAGGACTATTGTTGGTTGTATTGATGTATGTTTTAGTATATGGTTGAGGTATATTTTGAGTTCATGGATGAGATACTTAGTTGATGAGTTGGCATATACATGAGCTATATGGTATGGTGATTTTGGTACATTTTGATGAGGTATAACTTGACTTGTTATTGATACATGATTTGTACATGCTTGGTATATTGTTAGAGGCACTTGTTGGTAATCTTATTGGAAATATTTGTGTTGATATTGGCACATGGTTTATGGTTGATGTGACATATAGATCTTGGTATTGGTGATGGTTGTGAAGTGTTGTGATGTGCATGTTTGATGCACTTGTGACGGTACAAGTTGTACTAGTTGTTGATGTACATGATTGTTTGAGTGATATTCTTGTGATATTGGGTATGAGATCTATGTTATCAGATCTGATATATTGAGGAGAGTATTGGTACAATTTGTTGGTATATTTGGTATATGTTGGTACAGGTTTACAACAATATATCTCACAGTGACAGTGTGACAGTGGTTTCATCATCTTACTTATATTTCAGGGTGGCAAGACAGGGCAAGGATAGGTGGTTGTAGCCAAATAACATAGGGGGTTGTAGCCTCCTTTTGTTTGTAGCCAAATTATTGGGGAGTTGGATCTTCTCTCAGGTTGTAGCCTAAAAATATAGGGGGTCGGAGCCTCCTTCTAGTTGCAGCTGGAGAAAAATGGAAGTTGGTGCTTCCAACGAATGTAATTATTAAATATATATAAGAAAAAACATTTCATGGTTTTCTCCCACATTGGGTTTCCACGTAAAAATATTGGTGTACTATGAATGTGTGTCATTGTTCATTGTTTATAGTTTATTTACTCTTTACTTATTGAATGATAATGTTATAATGATCATAAAGATAAATAATACTTACATACTGTGGCTAAGGATTAAAATTTCTCTATTACTGATTCACCCCCCTCTCAGTAATCCAACAACAACAACCAACAAGAGTTAGGTGTGGATTAGGTATAGGTAGGACAACTAGGGCTTGAAGTGACGACCGAGACCTTGATAGAGACATTAAGCACAACAAGTTTCACACCTGTAATTATAGATCTAATAATTATTTATGATGATGACAATGATGACATGGAAACCTTAGCAGTTCCAATTATCCATGAGGCTAATACAGAAATACAAAACATAAACCACCTAAATAACCACAACCAATGGAGGTAGTAACTATTCTAGGAACGATTGAAAGTGTCACAACTCAATCAAAATTAGGATCACAACCTCCAAAGGAAGAAGAATAAGATAAATATGAGAAGAATGGAAATGAAAGTGAGAGGTCCATGTGAGAGGAAAACACTCCAGAAGAGATTAGAATGTTGAATATGTTGGTGCTGAAGAGTATCTTGGGGGAGGAACAACAGGAAATGAGGAAAACATAGAGCAATATGCTGACTCAATGAATGAAAGGACTACGTTTGAACTTCCAATCTCTTCCTCACCTAAGGAAGTGACACCATCATTGGTGGAAGAAACAATAAATGTATTAAAAAACACTATTGACATTGAGAAAACAAAGGAGGTACTTGCAAATGAAGGAGATGAAACACGAAATGATATTGAACATCCTTTTACAACCCCAAGCCAAAATTAGGCTATACCTGGAGGAGATGGAGGCACCAACAACTAGGTACCGACAACTAGGTATGTAACTAGCCCTAGAACAATTTCACACTCGAGGCAACTTAGGTAACATATTATCATGGCATGACCAACAAATTCTAGAACTAGTGGGTGAGGTAGAAGGTTTTCAATACATAGTGTATGACAAGAAGAGATAGGTGGTGGTGATCCGGATTATTTTCGGCACGAAATGAGAGCGTAGATATAATAAAGAAATGTACAGAGATATTGCAGATATTCAATAATATAACATAAATGTATCAGAGACGCAACCATAAACACAGATATACAGTAATACACGATTTCTATTAATCAGAGAAATGTACGAAATGATATTGAACATCCTTTTACAACCCCAAGCCAAAATTAGGCTATACCTGGAGGAGATGGAGGCACCAACAACTAGGTATCGACAACTAGGTATGTAACTAGCCCTAGAACAATTTCACACTCGAGGCAACTTAGGTAACATATTATCATGGCATGACCAACAAATTCTAGAACTAGTGGGTGAGGTAGAAGGTTTTCAATACATAGTGTATGACAAGAAGAGATAGGTGGTGGTGATCCGGATTATTTTCAGCATCTAAATGAGATGTAGATATAATAAGGAATGCACAGAGATATTGCGCATATTCAATAATATAACATAAATGTAATGGAGACTCCAAACCATAAACATAGATATACAAGAATACACTCCATTTCTATTAATCGAGAAATGTACAGAGACAGCAAGAATACTGAGTGAGAGACTCGCTAGAATGGTGGCATATTTTCTTTGAGAAGAGATGTGATGTTATTCTCATTTGTAAGAATATGATTAAAATGAGGTTCTGAAGTCATTTTTACAATAACGAGAATGCCAAAAGTCCCAGACATCCAAAAAAACTAAACCCTAGGAGATGAAGCCAAAATTCATGTGGGCCCCGTTGGTGTAAATTGTTACATCAATTTCCTGGGGTCATAAGTTTTGCATGTACGATCTCCGTTTTAGGCGTGTGATATCTCGTTGGAAAGGTATCGTCGAGGAGATTCATTTTGGGGGCTCAATCATGCCTTCGGTTATCATTGAGAACCTTGATCTAGAAAAACCTTCATTTAGGCCCTCAAAATGGCCCCGGAAGTTAAAACCTGCTAAAAATAGTAAATTGCCAAAATTGCCAGAAAGCTGTTTTGAGCCATTTGGAAAAGGTGGGTGGCCACCGATATCCACTTGGATCAGGTGGTGAAGACGACTAGCAAGAAAAGAAGACTCAATTTGGATAGTGTGGTAGTAATTACCACACAAGAAACTCTATTTGACACCACACAAGCCAAAGTAAGTGAACTTCTAGGAGCTGGGATGGCCATATCTACTGCCACCATTGAAAGAGAAAAGGAATATGAATGGGAGGCAGAGTCCATGAGGAGAGAGGTCAAACACCTCCGACACTAGACAAGTACTACCGGGACACCACTCAAGCAATCATCTTCATGAGGGATGGATTTCGGGAATGATACAATTACTTTAAGGTAGCAAGGGATATCTTTATAGCCTAGTTTGTGGGCTACCATGAGGAGACTCTACTAGGGCTGATAGTGCACAAATATAGGCTAAGGTGGTCTAAGAAGGCACACAAAACTTTGGCTCAGATTGAGTATATTAGGGAAATCCAAAAGGGTTTAGGTGAGGAAGAGCACATCATCAGGACACTTACAGATGAAAACTTAGCGATATTTCAAAAATTGGCTAAGTATTTGACACATGTAGTGGTGGAACCACAACAAAAGATGCAAGAAAGGTAGGAGGAGTGTCTCAAGAATTGGGAAAAGATAAATGAGAAAATGAGAGACATTCATGTCCCTGAGTTTAGTATGCCCAAGAACTTTGTAGACTTCAATGATATAATCAAACAACTTGATGATCATGATCAGAAGTTTGAGGTTGATGTTCTCCAAATAATGACCTTGGAGAGAGGGCATGTGAGAAAGTTTGTAGACGACCCGATGGGAGCATCAATGGTCTTGCGGTACTTAGGTGCCAAGATAGACAGGTTCAAGCACCAGGTGATGTAGATGAAAGATGAGCTTAATGTGTCGATGGGACAACAATGATTCCCCTACCTCCATACTTGTGAAGATCATTTCGTCTAGTGGTATGAGTATGATAAGGCAAATCGATTGTGATAACGACAAGAGGACTGGAACAATACACGTGGATTAGTGCACTATGCTATTTTGTTTTCTTTCACTTAAGTGAACTTTAAGCTATTTTTAGTATTTTTATTTTGTATAAATAAAGGAATCGACCATGTTTAAAAGGGTTGATGGTTTTGTGTAAGAATTGGATTGTCAATGCTGAGAACTATTTTGAAGCTTGAATTAATTGAGAAGCTTAGATGGAGCCAAATACATTTTTCCAAGTTTGTGGATGTTATTTGATCTGTGGATTGTTTTGCGTATCGTTATCAGTTACAATCCTTTTAGTAATATCATTATCATTTTTAGTTATCTTGAATGATTGATGAATGCTAAATGAATCATGGTAAAAGTCGATGATGTTTTGGTTTATTACACATGAGCAAAGTGCATAATTATTTCTGGTCAATTTTGTCTTAAATGTGGTTTCATCACTGTTTTTATTCCCTCTTCTCAAAGAATATCTAACATATGATCAACAATACTATTATTAATGATATTAGTTAAGTTTAGGTGTTTTTTACATACCGTTTGTTGAAGGTTATCCCTAGGCCTAGATTTATTTTGAAGTTAATTAGTCCTTAATTTAGTTGCAAGTTTTGCATGTTTAAATAATAAAAGAAAATTAAAAAAGAAACCTTAAAAGTGATTCACAGTTAGAAAGGAAAATTTTGGGAACTAGTTAAAGCCCATTGAAACCCTCCAGACCATCAATCCATGGAATCACACTACCCCAAACCGAGAGGACTCTAGTAGGGCCTCGTCTTCGAGCTTGATTCCTACCGTTGAGTTAAAGGGAATTTCGACCCCTCAACATGACCATCAAGATTATGACTATAATGATTTGTTTCTTGAACTAGAAAGTATTTGTAGGTTTGAAGATGAGTCTTTTGAAGATTTTCTTTCTAGATTTAGAATAATTTGTCTTAGATTTCTTGTTAGAGAAAAATCTTCTGCACAATATTTAATGGAAGGATTTCTTTATCTTTTTTCTCTTCCTTGTATACAAAAACAAGATACTATTGATGTATGTAATGATCATCTTGTTATAACATAGGATATTGACCCATCAACTAATAATGATAATAATTATCATCTCTTACCATTTTTTGATGTTCTTGAAATATCTGATCATTCATTTTCTTTTGAAGAATTATTATTTGAAGATGATTCAATGCCACCAGTTTATAACGAGGATTTAGATGTAGAAAATGTTGATAGTTAGTTAAAAAATAGAGAATCATTTAAAGTAATATCTTCTGAAAGTTGCCCTGAGGGTGTGGGGCAGTTAGTGATGGAGAGTGTTTTTAAGGCACTTCATTATGTGAAGTCACCGGTTTGAAACCCAGACTTACCTTGAGTGTCGCGTATGGGGAATTATGAGCACAACTAGAGGTTATACTCGTAGCACTTGGATAAATCGACCTCGTGTCATGTGAGTACGAGCCTGACTAGTTTTCAATTCCTCCAATTAAAAAGAAACATCTTCTAAAAGTTATTGTTCATTATATACAAATCTTTTTTCATAATATACTCCAAGTAGTAATTACTCTTATTTTTATATTGAAACTCATTTAGATTTAAGGTTATACTTAGAAGATTAGAGAGACCTTATGAAACAAATAAATTGTGAAATATCAAATGATTTTGTCAAAATATGAGGTTAGAAATGAATCAATTTAATAATGATTTTGAGCAAAGACATACATTTTCCTTGAGTACACATATTGATAGTGATCAGTCTAACTTGTTCTATACCTTGGAGGAAAAGGAGGTTATTTATGATGATTCATTGGAAACTGATAACATTGAAACACTTCACTCTATGGTGATGATTGTGTTGGGATCTCATGTAATCAATTTCAATGAAGAATCTACACTACAAAATGAGACAATGTACATTGAAAGAAATATTATTAGTGACTCTCATTTTATGACCTCTACATGTGTAAATGATCAATATTCTTTGCAGGAAAGAGCTTGTTTTCATTGTCATTTTAATTTTTCAATTTAAGATCATGATGAGGTATGTTCTCTTCTTGAAAATTATTCACAAGTATTTAATAATGTTAAATTTGATTGCATCTCTTTAGTTGATACTTTTTGGCAAGGATTTTCCATGAACAAGTTTCCATTGATTTATAACAAAGATGTAATTTTTGTATATAAAAAATTGAATTTATTTTTGCATGATTTCAATGTCTATATTGTTGGACATTGGGTTCAGTGCTTCCCATAAGTTTCGTGACATGGGTTAACCCCCTCTCGTGGATCTTAACTCCGACGATTGTGGCAGAGACTAATGCCTATGAGTTTTGGTGTAATGATAGTTGTAGTCCAACAAATGGTTTCAAAGCGATATGTCTCGAGTTCGAAACTAGACTGGCATGCACTGGGGGGAGATTATTCGACATTAGGTTCAACACTTCCTGCGAGTTTCACGACATGGGTTAACCCCCTCTTGTGGATTCTAACTCAATGATTATGGTGGAGACTAACAACTACGGGTTTTGGTTTAACGACAATCATAGTCCAACATATATAACTGCAGGATCTTAGCTATCTAACATATTATGTTGGTATTCTATTTGTTCTAGTAGTGATTAGTTACCTTATGAATTGGTGGAAGATTGTACAATTAACTCTTTTCAAATTGATCTTAATTTGAAATTTGAACTCAGGAGGACTTACCAAGAGGGGGAATCATTTTATTTTCACTCAATGATTTTTCCTCATCATCTTGCTTTGTCTTTCAAGATTATTAATACCATCAACTTTAATAATCTTCCAAGAGCTCCAATACTCAAAATTGCTTCATAAGATTCTTTCTAGCTATTCTATTCATCCATGAATCTTTCACAATCATTAATAAATTTCCAACTTAATGAACCAATTAAGACGTTGGAAGAATCATTTTTTAAGAAGTTCACATTGTATAATAATATTAATATTTTGTTTGTTGTAAATAGAATTAATAATATTATTAGTGCTACTCTTCTTCCACAAGATATAATACTTGGAGTTGTTTTAAATAATTCTCAGCAGATATATTATCCATCTCTGTTTTGCCTTCATGTTTAACAATTTCATGTTTGCCTTCATGTTTAACAATTTCATGTTTGCCTTCATGTTTACCAAAATGAATTTCAAGATAGAATAGAAACATGATTGGAAAAATCGTTTAAAGAAAAAATTCCTAATGTTATTATCTTTCCATTAAATTTTGCTGTACTTATGAATACAGGTTTGAAATTACCTGACTACATTGGCATTTTTATTTCACCTAGTTCATTTTCAGCCAACATAGTGCAGTATAGGAGTAAATTACAGTACTTAATTTTCTTTTTTAATTAATATTGTAGAATTTACTCAGTTAAATTACTCAGTGTAATCCAAGTTTGTTGATTTCTAATTAATTTTCTCTTTACTTTTTATTATTTTTAATAAAATTAACTTGTGGGATGAATAGTAAAGCAATTTCATGGATGAGTTTTTTATTATTTTTAATAAAATTAACTTGTTGGCTGAATAGTATAGCAATTTCATGGATGAGAGGGAAAGAAAATAAAATTAGCATACTAAATGTTTTCCGTAGAAGAAAGTTTGTGCAAGATCATTTTTGATAGAAGGGAAACATTATGTTGTCTTTGTACACAGTAGATAAAGTTTGAAATATTAAATTTATTTTTCATCTTTTACTCCAATCCCTTTTAAGGTTTATTTGAGCTTTGTCTTAGCTTGTTTTCATCCAAAGGTTTAATGCAATGATATTTTATCAAGTTTATCTTTTTATTTTTATTTTTGGAATTAGTGTCTTTTTTAATGTTTATTTGAGCTTTGTCTTAGCTTGTTTTTATCCAAAAGCTTAGTGCAATGATATTTTATCAGAGTTTATCTTTCTAACTTTTTCTTGAAATTAGTTTAGTTTTGTTTTTTCTTTTTAAATGTCTTTTAATACTTATTTGAGTTTTGTTTTAGCTTGTTTTCATTCAACATGTTTAGTGTAATGAAATTTTATCAGAGTTTTACTTTCTAATTTTTTCTTGGAATTAGTTTAGTTTTGTTTTTCATTTTTGTATGTAAATAAATTTTATTTTTAATGGCATATTCATTTAAAGAAATTTTTTCTTGATTGAGATATAGTATAGATAATAAGAGTTTGTGTTTGTGATTGTTGAAGATTGAGATATGAACTATTTCATTGAGAAGCCAAAAACCTTATCCATGACAATAGGTTTGAAGGAATATGTATCCTAATCCAAAACTAGTTAGGTTTTTAGTGTAGATAATACGATTTTGTGTGTGCGCTTGCTGAAGATTGAGATATGAACTATTTCAGCTAGCAGTCAAACACTTTATCCATAACAATAGGTTTGAAGGAATATGCATCCTAACATGGGAATCAAAAACTAGTTAGGTTTTTAGTTTGTAGAGAAAGCCTATCTAACGGAATTATTTCCCTTTGTAGTATTGTAAATAAATTTGTACACATTTTCACACTTCACTATTTTTCACAATTTGACCCATGTTGTTGGTAATTTAGGTTTATTTTCCATTGTGATTTATTTTGTATGGAGTTGGGTGACTAACATTTGATTTCTTTAGTTTAGTTTTATTTTTTAAGTTTAATTTTATTTTGATCTCATTTTATTCTTATGTTTGAATTCCATTTTTTTCTTTAATTGTCCTCCTTTTTAATTGAATGTATTAAGCTCATTTTTATAAGTTTTATTTCTTTTTAAAAATGTTAATCATATTTTAGTTTTAATATTAATTTCATCCTAATATTAATTTAATATTAATCATATTTTAGTTTTAATATTAATTTCATTTTTTATTTGAAATTTCTTGAAAATTTTCAAATTTCTTTTGGTTTTGTTGTTTTTAAATTAAGCTTTGAATTTGTTGGTATAGATTTTCATTAATAACTGGTTGTTATAACAAGAAGTTTTTATGGTTGATGGATAGTAAATGTATTCTGTCTATAAATCCTCAAGAGGCTTTATTTGAAAAACATTACAAGAGTTCAAAATTTCAATTTTTTTTTTTTGAAATCTTTATAATTTAGTATTGTTTTGCATGAACTTTACTCTTATAATAACATACTAAAGAAAAACTAGAAGTGGAAAACAATCTTAATGATAACATACTAAAGGAAAACTAAAAGTGAAAAGCAATTTTAATATTGAGTTTTTATGCCTTAATAATTTATTAAACAAAACAACTCCGTGTACCACTCCACTTCCTCACACTCATATTTATATTTAAAAATTAAAAAGGTGAAAAAAATTTCTTAGCAAAAGAAGGAAATTGAACGCACTATTTATAATGTGATAAGTACAAGTAGACCAATTGGGACTATAGAAACTTGTGGTAATAATTTTTGTATACAAGCTTATTGTTTATTCGGATGTCCCAATCCCAGATTGATTCACACTAGTGGTTGCATCCAGATCCGAGTTGTGCCATATGGTAAAGACATGTTGGGAATATTGGATGCTAGATTACCTTAAAGTTCATCTACATCTAGATCCATGAAGAATTGTGAGGGTGCATCGTTTCGTAACCTGGATTCCTAGATTCAAGATGACTTTAGACTTGGAATTGTATTTGGATCCAAGGTCAATTTAAATAGCGATAAGAAAAGATAATCCAAAAACTTGGATATCTGGATGATGGTAAGTATGTTTTTAGGGCCAAATCACTTTCCATGTCACCCCACTTGATCCACGTGTTATTCCACCTATTTGCTAACGTGTATGTGATTAAAAACTTGGATATCTGGATGATGGTAAGTATGTTTCTAAGGCCAAATCACTTTCCATGTCACCCAACTTGATCCACGTGTTATTCCACTTATTTGCTAACGTGTATGTGATTAAGGCCAAAATCAGACTACGTGTTCGACGAGGTCATTGTATGCTAATCACACATTAAATACATTAGATTGGTAAAATAAAATAAATTTTTAAAATTCATTTCACCCCGTCAATGTGAGATACATAGTCATGAGTGCATAAATGAAAACACGACGGACCAATTTTCAAACATCTACTCATTCCATGTGTGTTTCAGATCCCATTTTTACAATATCAAATTTGGTTCAAACACGGACCCAATCACATCATCAAAGACACATTTACAACTAGTATACTTAAATTTCGCTGTCTTAACACATTTCAAGAAGCCAATTAATGACTTAAAAATAACTAATATACTTCTAATAAAACTAACTAATATATTTTAAAATAAAAACTAATTAATATTCGTTAAAATTAAAAAAATAAAAACTAACTAATACACTTTAAAAAAACGCGGTCTTATAATAAAACTAACTAATATACTTTAAAATAAAAACTACTTAATATTCGTTAAAATTAAAAAAATAAAAACTAACTAATACACTAAAAAACGCGGTCTTGACACATCCAGGAAGCCAATATATCAATATATTGGTTAAAACCAATATCTTACGAGGGATGTTCTGAGTGTTTTTTTTTTTTAATACAAGCACCCTGCAATGGTTTAAAAAATATGTCCTATTATATTTAATAAAGGAGGTTTTTCATTGGATGAATTTTTATAGAAGTACACTAAATTTATCATGAAGTATGATTTAAGCCTTTTTAAAATATATATATTTTTAATTTCCTATACTATGGATTTGTGTTCTTTGTAATTTAGTTTAATTAATTTGAATTTGGTGGACAAGTCTTAACTAACATAGATCCATCTTAACCTCGAATCTATCAAGTGTCTAGAGGAATTTGTAGAGCCTAATTATTTTCAGGACTCATACTGATTAAATTTTTGTTCTAAAATTTAGTTTAGAATTTCTCTCATGATTTGTTTATACTTGGAATAAACCAGGAATAGAGAGTAACACCATAATAATGATAACAACATAATAGTATCAGCAACAACAACAGAATAATGATAACAACAACATATACATACCTCCCCATACTGAATATTAACCTCCCAACCAACTAGGGACAACCTGTCCAGCTCCCTAGTTCCAGGAATTCTTGCGGTTTCCTAGCCCCCGAGCCCAAAATCTTTAGCAACAACAGTGCCCTGTGAGAGCTCCCCAAAACCATTCCTCCAATTTCCTCCTCCTCTCTCTTTTATAAATTCAAATCAAACATTAATAAGATCCATCTTCCAAGTCCTCCCCTTCTTCCTTATCCTCCTCTCTCAAATCCCCCTCATTAATTCCCAATAACCTTATCCCCCCATTAATTCCCAACAACCTTATCCCCCCATTAATTACTTCACCCACATTTTAATAATAAAATAATAAAAAACTCATTTGTATATTTTAATAATTAATTAAATTTAAATTAAAAACTATGATAAAATTAATCAATTTGGATTGTTACATACACCCACCCTTCAAGAAACTTCATCCTGAAGTTAGAGTAATTTACAATACAAGGGCAACGACACACGATTCATACATCCACAACAAATAATCAACATCATCAATTTAAAACACTTATACATACTAGTGTACTTGTGCAAGGCATACATGTGTAGCTAGCACATACAAGACTTGTACATGTATTAATGAAAATAATGAAAATTTACACTTCCGCATACAGGTTCTATTTGGAGTTAGGTCAATATAGTTGATGCTCCAAGATAGTCCAACAGAGGAAGGATAGGGATGGAAGATGGAAGTAAGTTAGGGAGGAAGGATGAATAGAAGTAGTTGAGAGTGTGTGGGGATTTCTCCTTATAGAAGAATTTCTTGATTTCCACTTTTTGAAAAAGAAAAATATATGTATATTTATATTTACTTAACTAAACTAAAATTATCTAAGTGAATG
>SNQJ01S0009720.1:189641-218254 GCA_010110895.2 Picea sitchensis | reverse complement strand
ACTCAATCCAAAGTCCAAGGAATTCCATTGATGCCATCAACATCCATAACCTGTCACGTGTTATGCACACTTAGGAAAACTCGCCAATAACATCTGTCAATACATATACATCAAATAACAATAAGTCACAACACATCATCATCATCATGTATAATGCATAATCAAAATAAAATCACAATGTACCATAACGAAATCACTTACACGCAAGTGTCCTCAAATAATAAGTAAAAAAAAATATGCTCAGTAGAACGGAATGTTACAACCTCAATAAATTACACATTTAATCCATCAAGAATTAATTTAAAGTATTATACTAAATCTAAGAACTTTTCCTAGAAAATAATAAGGTACCAAATATAAGGACATTTTACTTCCCTTACTAAAATACCTTATCTTGAGTAAAGGTTTTCAATGCATAAGTAACACAATGATAAACATTATTAGAGCAAAAATTACCTATTTAAAATTTTACACCATATCATGAAATTGATCTAATTAAAAGACTTTTCTCAAAATTTCTAATACCATACCCACATAATAGATATTCCATTTCCATTCTTTAATAAGTGACATTATCATATATTCTTAAATACCATTCCATATACTACATGTATTATCAAGTAAAAATCCAATCTATTCTAATTAACTACATATTCTATGACTTATCTTGCCACCTTAATTTAATATATATTAATAATACTTTTATTATCTTCTTAAAACTTTTAGCTAAGATAATGCATGTAATAGAATCCATAATGTAAGTGTGCTTGTGTTACATCCACTTCTATTGTTTACGTTCCCACCAAGGAAGTGTAAGTATAAAATTCCGCAAAGGAAGAGTTGAGATTTCCTATCTAATCGAATTGCGTGGAATTCAAAGGAAAATCTCAGGTATGGGAGTAATTAATCCATGGATATTAGGAGTGTGCAATCATTGCATAGGATCTCCTCAATCTTCCGTAAGGAATGCGGTGGAAGAACACGATATTTTCAACAACGAAAAGGGAAAAGTGGTCGCTGACAAGTAGAAGACTAAAAGACAACACGAGTACATACTAGCAGTTGTAGAGAAGGGAACAAGGACGTTAGGAACTAGTTCTAAGAACTACCGTGAACTCTTAAAGACGATATCCACATCATAAATACAAGAAGGATTTTATTAATCAGACGTGATCATACTAGTTAAAAAAAACCATTTCAAACTTAGGATTCATAGCGTTCAATGGATTCTTTAACTTCGTGTTAGCACTGAAAGTCACACTTTGATTGCTAAAGTGTAATCTCAACAACCATCAATAGGTTAAAGATATGTTTTATGATAAGGTAGAAAATGGATGAAAACTCAGGAAAATAGTGTAAATCACAGTTTACTTGACACAATATGCACCAACAAATAAGGCTCTGAATAACTTTGATCAGGTTTATAGAAAATAGGATGAGTAGCTGGAAGACTTAATAAGAAGAAAGTGAAATGCCTATCATCTACATCACGTAGTATGACAAACATAGAAATGAGAACTCTCTGAAACGATAAATTCTTATAATCAAAGAGATGAATTCTGATATATCTGTAAACAACATTACAACAAATCATCTATTGCAACAAGCTATAAATCAATCAAATGAATCTTTCACTTAACTGTAATCAGAGTTAGAAGACAACAAAGTGGTAGGAAAAATAATTGATTTTCATTATCCAGAGAATCTTAAGTCTGATACATAAAATAGAAGGTATTTCTGTAATACACACAATATCAAAAGTGAGTCCTCTCTCACACCATTTGAACCCTCTATCAGACTTACAATAGTGTTTTTATAATCTAGATTGTTAGTGACAACGCTATAATTCGAATAAAAACCTTATCATAGGATCCATGTGCCCTCAAAGTGGCATGGCAATAGGTGGATAATAGAAAACAACAAAATGCTAAAATTTAGGCTAATGTTGGGAACGTCTTGAACATCTTCTTTATGGTTGATGAAGTGTCCCTTTGACAAGTGGCCTCCCAGCTCGTAATTGACCATCATACAACTAGCTTGCATTGATCTCTGACACTTGGCAATTGTTCCTCCCTTCAAAACTCTAAAACCTGAGTTCAAGGCACCAGTTCGCAGTGCCTGTCTGTATAAGCTAGTTCATAGCGCCAGGCGCTGCGAACATTCCTGTAGCAACTTATTTCATTTGATAATGCCTTAAAGTGTTCCAAAACTATCTCCAGTGCCACAAATTGTTGTAATAACTTATGATCATGATATATGACTTAGAAGATAACACCCCAATATCTAAACATGATTTATCAAGCATGACCATCCTCAAAATTGCAAAATACAAAAAACAAGAAACTTGTCAAAAACTTATATGGGTTAAGGGTTTCAACTTCTTCATTTTCTAACTTTGGAGCTCCTCCTGGTAGCAACTTTAGCCAACATATCTATATTTCTCTTAGCTAACTCCTCTTTGAAAGGCTGAAGTTATGTTTTTAGTTTTCTTATCTGAGCTTGATAAAATTTGTTTTGTCTGTAAAGATTTATGAGCTGCCTGTGGAGGGGCAAGATTATTTTAGCCAGAAAATTTTCATTGTCAATGGACTTATGATGAATATCCAACACTTCCTTAAATTTCTTTCTGACAGTCAAGTTTTCCTTCCTCATCTTATCAACTTCATCCCTTGCCTCTTTAAGTTGTCTTTTGAGCCTCTTAAAAGTGGGATTGCTCCCTTCTTAAGGAGTAGTGATGTCAATAATTTCAACAAGATTTTCAACAACTATGGATTTACCTTTCCTCTAGGATAAAACTCCTACTGCATCATCCTTCACAGGGATTTCTTACTTGGTTGTTGCTCTGGTAAGAGGCCTCCTAGATTCGACCTTGTCAGTTGTACTGGGTGAAGGAAACACCAACTTTCTACCTCTTAGGAATGTGGATTTTCTTGAAGGAGCCTTCATTGGAATGGGATATGGCATGGGTGAAGCTTCCCTCTGTGAATATTGTGAAGGTCCTCCTTCTTCATCTCCCTTTTTGGATCTGTCAACTTTAGAAGTCATAGCACTATTTCTCTTCTTTCTCACCTCTCAATACATAGTCTTCTCATCATGAGAAGGGATTTGAAGCTTGGACTGTGGAGTGGGGGAAACATTTAGCTGAAACTGTGAAGAAGTGATGAATGTTTCCCAATCTGTGTTTGTATTTCTCAATTCTTCCATTACTAGCATTTTGATAAGACCTGAGTGGAAAACACTAGTGTCCACTTGCTTGGATTTGGCTTTAACTTTGCCAACCATCTTTCCAATACTTATGAACAAATCAAAAGGGAGTTTTATAACTTATTTCCCTGTGAAGTGTAACAACAATTCGATATGGTATTGGTATACCACATTAAATATTCCTTCACAAGTGAAATACCTCTGAATCACCTTCAACATTTTATCAAAACCTTCAAGCATATGATTTCTGAGTACCCCTTTGGACAGATTGTCTTCCTGGTATTCTGGTTTGAGGATTTCCATGGAGAAAGAGGCATTTTGTGTCATAGCCTTGAACCATTTTTATCCAGTGTTAGGTATCTTTGTTGCAGCGGAGGTGGACAATTCTAAAACTTCAAGCTCCAATATTCCAACCTTGGTTTTGGTCCCATTGAAATTTAGTGCAAATTCCCTAGCCACCTCTGGGTGCCCCCTTTGCATTCTTTAACAAAAATTGATACAACCTATCCTCTGGAAACCCTCTCTGATCAAGGGTTCAGAATAAAAAAGATGCATATCATATGGCTTTGTCCTTACTATTTCACCTCCCTTATTAGTCTTCTTGTGCTATGGGTTGTCCATGACTGTTGCTGAGGAATGTTTTTTGTGAGCTGTAATAACAAGTAGTTGTATGAAAATAGGGAGATAAGATACTAGGGTTTTGATAACAAACTGTTTTCCATAGGCTGATCATGTACATGATTTCTATACAATTCACTTTATGCACATTCAAAGATGAGAGAGTGCATTCTTCAAACATAAGATATAGAGATAGGAAACTGGAATTTACAATAAGATAAATACAAATGTGAATTCTCTGCTTGAAACAGGGATTTTATGACAATACCAGTATCCTTTAACAACATGAAAAAATGCATGTAATCTTTAAACTTAATCTGATAGTTGATCAACCAAAAATCCAAGATGAAAAAGTTGTAGAGTCACTCCTTTGAATTTGAGCTTATCAAGTATGTAGAGGAAGGATTTTCAACAAAATTTGAATAGGGGGTTCACAAAGATGAATTTGTAGCTCAAGGTTCACAGCGCCATAACAGAGAGTTCGCAATGCCAGAATAGGTGGTTCGCTACATTGGGAAATATCAGAGGAGAAAATGAGTTATAAGTAGTGGGAAGGATAGATGAGGTATTAAAGGTGATGAGGTTTGATAGGAAGGGTTCAGAGCATGAAGGAAATGGATTTGAAAACATGCAGCAATAGAATAGCATAGTTCACAGCGTCGAGGGGTGAGAGCAGCAAAAACCTCTCCATCTTTTAGACAGCGTGTAAATTCTCATAGAGTATCTGGTGGACTGGTTTTTGATGTTGATGTCATTAAGTTTGAAAAGGAATGTATGCAAGTAGTCCAACCTCCAAATCTCTTTTTCAACCAGTTTGCAGTGCCTATCTATAGCACTAGGTTCGCAACGCCGAGCTCAAATATGATTTGCACACTTGGAAAAAACAATTAGAATCCTTTATGGCATAATCCCTAGACAATTGTTTAAAATATCAGCTCTGAAAACAATGAGATATTATTTGACGCAATCCATAAATGCAATGATGGAAGTGAATGCATGGTGTACCATTGAATGCGTTGTGACCTCTCCTAGTGAGTTGGCATCACACATATCAAAATTGATTTGACAGCTAAATGGGTAAAATGTGACAAAAGGGGGGGTTTGCGCACAACATGGAGGTGTGACATGTCAGGGTGATAATGGAGAATTTGAAATATGTGACTCATGAATCTTTATCCGACTTGTTATGATAACAAGGCATAACCCAAGCACTCTAGAACAAAGCCAAAACTAACCTTAGCTTATTTAAATCAAAATTTGAAAAATGACTATAGCAAAGGGACATAAAAAACTAAAACTTAATGAAAACCTATGACTCAAAATCAAAACTGAAATTATTTTTGACCCTTGCAATTCTATGTGATAACACTTCGTAAATGAAATTTAAAAATTGACAACAAACTTACAATTTCTAGTTTGCAACAATGCAAATTAATTCTATAGCGTCCATAACCATTTCAAGTCTCAAATTTGCACAAATTCTACGAAAAAATATATGAAGTGCTAAATTTTTTGGATGGACAATAAATTCACAATGCATACACAAAATTTCTAACTTCTGGATAGGAACATGACTTGACAATGACCTCTCAAAATTTTATTGACAATGTAGCAATTTAATTCGACAACGTCCATAAGAATTCCAAAAACGAAATTGAAAATTGAATTAAACGATCGTCTGAATAGTCTAGACCAGAACTATAATTTTATTTGTCAGTGTTTCAATCGTATCCTAAAAGTTTGGGCTTGTAAAATAAAAGGCAACGATCTCACAGAACTCCATTCAGGTTCTGGAATAGAAATTTACAACGAATCTACCAAAATAATTCTGACATACAAATAAGTTTTTCAACCAACATAACGAAATGTACTTCCAATATGGAAATTCAAATTTTGCAGAAAAAATAAGATTCAAATCTTCAAATGAAAAACAATTTGCAGCGACTAACACACAACGATTTTAGTGAATCCAAAACTCCAATGGGTGTAACAATTTGACAGAGACTAAGTGAATTCAATTCTGGAATTCAAAACTTCATAATGATCCAACAAATTTATAAATCGAAATGCCAAAATTGTAAAAGGATCTTACGAAAAATATAATTCAAAATTACCAACACATTTAATAAGACCATTCAGAATACAAATTTTAAATTTACAATTAAATATATATATATAGAGGTCGATTAAGAATCCAATCTCTGGATTCAATCATATTTTTCATGAATTAACAAAGTTCTAATTTTGTAATTGTCAAGTACTCAACCCTGACAAATAAATTTAATAATCAGAGCTATTAAATATCTCAGAGCGACCAAGCCATTTTAAAATATGAATTTACAATCATTGGCACTGAACAATAAAATCTAATTTTGTGTTGTGGTTTGAAAATTTGAAAAGGCACCAAATCAACATAAATTATGCATACTAAGTTTATACTTGAATTGACAATGAACAATAACATTTTCACTTTATAAATTACACATTAGTCCTTCAACAAAGTTTCCAATTTTGATTCCAAAAAAATACAACATGGGTCTACAATGATTTTTTTTTTAAATTCTAATTACAAATTACTCTTATTACAAATAGATTTCAAATTAAAACACCGTAACCAATGAAGATAAAATTTGAAAATGTCCTTCAACAACTTGCACTCCTCCTTTACTCTCGCCTGCTAATCACATAGACTTCACCGGTACCTCCAAGCCAATGCTAGGGGTACTCTTCTTCCCCCTTAGCACTCCAAGCCACAAAGGGGCCAAGCACAAAACCAAAACACAATATCTCTCAATATTTCCTCGCAAGGAATAGCTTCCACTCTTTTTCAAACTTTAATTCTCAACTCTCACAAGTAAAACACAGTCCACAAAATTTTGACAGCATAATATTACCAATCAAAGTGAGATCCTTTTCCCTTCTACCTCATTTGTTTTATAGAAAAATCCCCAATGACACATGTCCTTGTGCACAATTAATTACTTTTTAATTAATTTAATTAGTATTATTCACCCACACGCTTGTCACCCTCTCCCCAAGTTGCACAAGTAACTACCACTTTTATTTTTATTTAAAAAGAAAATTCCCCTCACATTCCCCAATGTGTTCCTATTTTCACTCTTAGTTGTCCCTTTGTTCCCCAAATTCTCATTTAATGAGTGTCCCCTAACTAGATCTTGGTTAGAGTTGGATTAGGAGTCTTCTTCTAGTTAGACCTAGTGGTAGCTTGACTCTAGATACCATTCTATGTGAACACCTATTCTCTCACATTATTATTTATTCTATTTTTAAAAATCCATTTTATTAATTTCATGCACACATATGCATTTTATCCACCATTAAATTTTATTCCCCGAATTCCCTAGAGTTTGATTGTATTCTCAAATCTTTTAGTTTATGTCATGATTCATTTAGTCCTTTATTTTAATTTAGACTTAGACTTAGTCTTAGACTTAAGATTAGACTTTTGTTAGTCTTTATAATTAATAATTTACTATTTATTTAATTATTTTATTCTAACAAAGTCCAATCATTTTAATGTTTTCTATACCACCTAGATTTATTGACTCAAGTTTTAATTACGTGATGTTCCCTTAAAGATGCACCTATGTGCTCCAAGGGTGCCACTTGCCTTTAACTGGTTTTGAAAGTTTGTCTGGCCCTTGGAGTCAACACTCCACTCGGTTGACCTTGTGAGAGACAAAGGGCTTCTAAAGAATAAGGACTCTGCCTTATTGTGTGCCCCTTAGAATCTTCGTGAACGACTGTATCAGTCCTCCTCACAACATCGTGGACCTCTTGAACTAGGTAATCATTAACCTACCATTCAAACCACAATGAGAGTGCTATTAGGCTATGAGAAAGATGTTGCCACACCTCTCCCTCAAATGTATGGTGTATGTGCATGGCCCCTTTACTCCGTATGTGAGTCGGATTAGCAAGCATCATCAAGCTTGCATCCACTGACAAAAACAATGTCAATAATCCATATACATAAATCATATTGTAATCAATCATATGTCACATGTGCGATAAATGAAATACTTAAACAAATACAATCCACTCCCTGACTCAATACGGAGTCTAAGGAAGTCCATTGATGCCATCAACATCCATAACCATTCATGGGCCCTGCACACTCAGGAAAACTCGTCAATAGCATCTGCCAATACATATACATCAAAATAGCTATAAGTCACAATACATCATCATCATCATCATATATAACCCATAATCGAAATGAAATCACAATGTACCATAATCAGATCACATGTACGCAAGTGTTCTCAAATAATAAGTCAATAAAAGTGTGCTCAGTAGAACGAGATGTTACATATTGAATTGAAGACTGAACTCCAAGAAGCCAAAATAATTGAAGAGGACATAAGTAAACAACTCAATGAAAAGCAACAAGACCATGAAAAGCTATAGGATGAAATTGTTTTTTTCTAAAAGGAGAACTTGAGAGAGGAAACAACCAATCAAGATTTGAAAAAAGCTCAAGAATCTTGGATGATATTCATAACAATCAAATATCATCAAGCAATAAGATAGGACTGGGTTATGATCAAAAGAATTCTAACAAGGGATTTAACTCTACATCCCAGGAAACTGACAAAAATCCAAAAAGTTATGTAGCTTCCCTTCAGAGCTCTTTCAAAAAGGAAAAAATCAAGACAAAGACTGATTCTAAACAACATAAATCTACTCTCCCTTCAAAAGAAAATAAATATAAAAGGAATACAACGACTAGATGAACTTCCCCAAAAATGTATCAACATCGCTTTCTTGGCTATTGTTTTTCTTGCAATAATTTTGGGCATAAAGCATTACATTGTAGAGCTTATGGAAAATACAATTATAAAAAAATTCAAAGATATGGTTATAAGAACAACAAGAATAATAATAATCAATAGAATAGAAACTATAATTCATTATCTCCACTACAAGATTACAATGTTGAATGCCACAAATGCAACAGTTATGGTCACAAATCTAGTGAATGTAGACTACCAAAGCTTCCCATAAAAACTTCCAAAACTCAAGAAGAAAAACATAAGAAGGCATGGAAAGAAAAAGAAATGGAAGAAAAATAATAATCAATAGAATAGAAACTATAATTCATTATCTCCACTACAAGATTACAATGTTGAATGCCACAAATGCAAAAATTATGGTCACAAATCTAGTGAATGTAGACTACCAAAGCTTCCCATAAAAACTTCCAAAACTCAAGAAGAAAAACATAAGAATAAGTATGGAAAGAAAAAGAAATAAGAAAAAATAAACTGGTGTAAGGTAGCCTTTATGCTAAAGATAAAATGACAGATGGTATGTGTGATAAAGGATGTTCAAAGCATATGACGAGATAAAGACAAATTTTCGGCCCTAAAGGGAAAGAAAAGGAAGTGTTTATATTTGAGATAATGCTCTACTAAATACTTGGAAAGGCTACAATCAGTCTGGGAAATAATAAAGCTAAAGCATAAAATGTGCTATTAGTTGAAAATTTGAAGTCTAATCTCCTCAATGTAAGACAAACATGTGATCAAAACACATACTATTTTACTCTAAAAATTGTGAAATTAGAAAAGAAGACTAGGAAAAATAGTATTGCACTAAAGATACTACTTAATGTTTATATCTTAAACATTGAAGAATAAGAAAATGTTGCATGATCCAAATAGACAAAAGTTGGCTATGGCACATAAGAATGGGGCACATAAGCTTTTGGAGATTTGATAAAAGTAAATAGAAAGGATGTTGTGAGAGACATGCCAAGGATTATTAAACCTACAAACAAAGTTTTATTTTTTAAAATAAAACAAAAAAAAAAAAAAAAAAGTAAGATTCAAGACAAAGAATATTATATATCAAAACCATTACAAATTGTTCACACTGATCTCTATGGACCAACAAGAACTAAAAACATACAAGGTGAAACTACTTTTATTCATTGATGGCTATAAGGATGACTTGGGTACCCTTTCTTAAAGAGAAATTAGAAGATTTTGAAAAATTCAAAGCCAAAGCAATATTGAAATGAGATTGATATCAAAATCAGGTGCCTAAGATCATACAATGGAGGAATTTACCTCAAATGAGTTCAATTAGTTTTGTGAAACTAATGGAATTAAAAATACGCTTCAGCCAAGAACTTCTCAATAAAATGGAGGTGCTTAAAGGAAACATAGAACTGTCCAAGAAGCATCCAAAACTATGTTAAAAGAAGCCAAACTCCCAGATATCTAATGGAGAGAAGAAGATATTAATAGTATATATACATAATAGATACCCACTTTAGAGTTAACTACATGGTGAGTCCATATGAGTTGTGGTTTGGCATACCAACAACAATAAAAAACATTTTATGTTCTTCGAGAAAATGCTATATAAAAAAGATGATGATAATCTAGGAAAATTTGATTGCAGATCAAATGAAGGCATATTTCTAGGATACTCACCCAACAAAAATGCTTACAAATGTTACAGCAACTGATATCAGACAAATTGTGGAAAGTGCAAATGTAAAGGTGGATGATCTAACATCAAGAAGAATCAAATTTCAAGACAATCTGCCAAGATGATGAAAGAAGAATATATGATGATGATGATGAAATCAAGAAATACAAGAAGGAGAATCAGAAAGTGAAGAGGAAAACAAAGATGAAACATCACCAAGACAATAGTCAAAAGAAGCACTCCCTTCAAGATGAGTACAAGGAGATCATCAGAAATTAAACTACAGTAAAGCAACCTGCTGAGTTGAAACCAAGAAGAAGGCTAACTCCTATGACTTAATGTAAGCAATGCTCTCCCAATAGAACTCCAAAATGTTAAGGCAGCTTGAAAAGATGAAGATTAGATTAAATCCATGACCGAAGAGTTTGATCAACAGGAGGTTGAATAGGTCAACCTTGATTATCAAGTGGGTAATTAATCCCAAGTTTTTAGGGTGGGAATTGAAGCAATCATTCAACCAATCAATCAAGATAAAATGGGGATTGATTATTGATGCATGGTTGTTGATTCAATCAATATAAATCCTACTTCTCTACATATAAATATTGCATAATGCCTTATGTGACTTAAAAATGCAGATCAAGGGTGTCGAATGTGAGTATGAATAAAAAGCTAAGGTATCTAAGTAATTTAGTCTATTATGTAATATACTGATGTGTGCATTGCAGTATGAGGTGGCATTGCACATTGTGTTGAGTTGGTTATGAGTCATAATTGTGTACCTATAGAGAACATATTAATTTTGTACATTAGTTTTTTTTTTTTTTTTTAAGATCTAATACCCATCACTAAGTTGAGAGTTGTTAGCTACTCATATTAATCCATCATAATCAAGTTAGTGGAGAGGTGTTAGTTACATGCATTAATGATGCACCATCACTAGATTAGTGGACTATAGGAGTTATTATGAGAGTTGCATTAAAATGGGTCTCCTTCCACCACATAATTTGCTGTCAATATTATTGTTATTTATTATTTTATACTTTCTCTTCAATACAAAATCACATGGAGATGTATTCCTCCATATTTTTGGAATCGTAGGTGCATTCCAACTTAGAAGACCCCAACTTATATTTTTTATTATGTTGTTATTTCATTATTATATAGTATAATGTAGTGTCCATTTTGAATGTTCTCATAACATTTATGTGTTAAATCACATATTCACCATATTATATTGATGTTTATAAATTATAAAATACATTAAAGTGGACCTTGCATCTTACATTGCAAAGTTTCATGTTTTATTTTCTTTAAGATTCTTTCTAGATTAATATATATATATATTTTCAGAAAGTTCCACGAATATTTTGTGTTGTTAATCAACTTTTAAGTAAATTTCCAAAAATAACAATAACAAAACATATAAATACCTAAGATTAATTTTATTTAAAGGGTATGGAATAATTCTCATAAAAGAATACAGTTTGTCTTTCTCGTCATTCTTTTATCCATACATATACCTAACTTATTGGTTTCCAATTTTAAAAGTATGGTTTGTTTTTTGAATTGTGTGGTATTGGCCTCCAATCCTTGTACACCTTCCTAGGGATGGAATGGTATGGTATTGGCCTCCGATTCCTTGTACACCTTCCTACGGGATGGAAGACTTAGAGAATTAGTTAATAAGTTGGAGAAATAGAAAAGTAGATATTAAAATGAAAATAATCAATATCATTTTGAGTGTATGGTCTCTCACTTGTATGTTTTAAGTGTAGAGTTTCTCAACCATAGGTGTGTGAAATGCATGGCCATTATATATGACTATGTATAGAGATGGTTCTAAATAAAGAAATATTAAAAATGATAAGTATGTAAATTGCTCTAGAGGAAATATTATGATAACTATGTACTTCTCTAAAAAAATACTCATGACAATTCTTGAAATCAGACTAGAAAATGTAAAAAGTTTTTTTTTTTCCGAGAAATTACTCTCATATATATTAGGTATTATATCATTTTACAATCACGTAATCCGCACTAGCCTAGTAGAAGCCATTACATAATCGCCCCTGAGACCTGTAAAATTCTAAGCCTGACCTCTCTAGACCTCCTCCCTAACCTTGAAGAAAGGTAACTGCCTTACCAATCGCTACTGCCTCAGCTGTGACTATAGAAATGTAACTTGAGTGTACACCTCTCAACCATGTAAGTATGTGAATGCATCACATGTATATGGATGTACATACAGAAATAATTCAAATAAAAGAAATATTAAAAAATACAAGTATTCACATTATAAAATAATTCTAAATAAAAAAAATATTGTAATAATAAGTATTCATTATTATAGAGATAATTCAATAAAGAAATATTAAAAAATAATAAGTATGCACACATAGAGGAAATATTATGATAACCATGTACTTTTCTAAAAGAAATACTATGATAACTTTGTACTAGTGTATATGGATGCGCATAGAACTTTGTACTAGTGTATATGGATGTGCATAGAGATAGTTCTAAAATAAATACTATGATAACTTTGTACTAGTGTATATGGATGTGCATAGAACTTTGTACTAGTGTATATAGATGTGTATAGAGATAGTTCTAAATAAAGAAATATTAAAAATGATAAGTATATATTGCTCTAGAGGAAATATTACTATAATCATGTATTTTTCTTAGTCTCTTTGTAATCGGCTCCAGAGAAAATACTATCTGTGGTCTTTTCAAAAAATATTTTTGGGAAAAAAATCAAATTATTCATAGATTTCTATTTAGGTGATACTTCTAAGCCTTCTTTTAAATTGAGGTAATGGGAGTAAGGAATCGATGAAAAATTATTCCTAAATTGTACATGAATTTGCATAGAGATGGATTTAAATAAAGAAATACAAAAAATGATAATTATGTTCTGCTCTAGAATTCAGTGTACATGACGTTTATGCTATATAAAAATGAGCAGTTTAGGTATAGTATTTGTCGTAGCATGAATACGATAGTTTTCAAAAACTAAAGAGGAGGAGGGAAATGTGTCTCGAGAAATTCAAAACTCTTAAGAATATAAAAAGCTTATAGTGAGTAATATATATACATATAGATTCATTAAGAATTAAAAACATATATATATATATAATTAAAAGCTTATAATGAGTACTTTATACAGGAGCTAGAAATCACAAGAAATATGAGTAGTCAAGCCACGGATTTTATAATTGATACTCAAGTTTAGTAAATATGATAAAGTTGTTTTTAAGCAAAATATATTTTTTTATAATGCTTTTAAAATTATTTTTTAGTAGAGATTAAATTGGAAATTAATTACTTAAAAATATTTAATATGATATAATAAGGTTTATTGAGAAAATAATGTGAGTAAGAATAATATGGTTTAGAGTATAATTAATAACACAACTAGACCTTGATGTAGAGTGAAAGAGATGAAATTTTATCAAGTATGTTAAGTTTATGATTTGGATCATTATACATTAGCTCTAGTTATCATAATCATAATCTCTTGTTTTGTTTTTTAAGAAATTAGAACATAAAATGTAAAAGTTGTTGCCATATATAACCATTCAATTTCATGGGCAATTTAATAAAATGTATTTATTTAAACTATACCTTTTATTCACATAAATGAAACAAATACTTCACAAAGAAAGAAAGAAAAAAAAAAAAAAAAAGTCATATATTAGTTAGAACTCAATTTTTCAAAAAAAACAAAGATGGTCAGCCTTATTTCTTTGTATGGAAGTATTCACTCCTATGTATATAAATGTATCAGAACTTGGTCTCAATAGTTAGTTCAACTTGTTGAACCATTCACATACTACATGTTGTCAAATGGAGGGTTTTAAATCATTTGTTTAAATCTAATTGATCCTTTTATTATTAACGACCACTAATATGCTTAGTGATTGAGCCTTGAAAAAAAAAAAAACAACCACAAATAAAATATTAAAAACAAAAATGAAATTACTTTAATTTAAAAAAATTGTACTTTTGGTTGTTCTTATAATTACCATATTTATTAATACCTAAAATATTACTACTATCCATGATATTCACAATGTACCACTCAATACAACATTAATGATTTTCACAATATACAAGATAATATCCTAGTAGATAAAATTATATCCATGATATTCACAATGTACCACTCAATACAACATTAATGATTTTCACAATATACAAGATAATATCCTAGTAGATAAAATTATTTTTACATCTATTCTTTGTCTTGTCATATTAATCTAATATTTCTTGTTTATATGATAATATTGTATTATGAGCTTGTATTGTTTTTTCCTCTTTGTCCCTAGAGGATCCAATGGATAATGTGTCCATTGAATAGGCCATGGTGCATTGAATAGGCTATGGTGTTGATGTTAATCAGATTAGCATTTTTTTTCTTTGGAGTAGCACATTCAGCTTCAAATGTTGCAATTTGTTGTATTTAATGATGAAGAGTCTCTATTAGCAAGGCAACTTCACTATCTCTATTGGTTTCTTGAGTTTGCATTCTGTCAGAAACAATTGTGATTGTAGTTTTATTACCAACAACATGTGCCTAGTGTCTTCTAAGCATGCACTTGATTTTCATGGTCTGACATAGTGAACATCGACCAACATGCCCGTGGTCCACTCAAATCCCCCAACAAAAACCTTGAAATTGTCTTGTTTTATCCCAATCCACACTAAGACTATAATAACAACTATCATGAATATGATACCCAACTAAACCAAAGACAAAGTGTTGATCCCTTACCAAGAACTGATGGCACCACCAATGCCTCGCCGAAAGAGCTTCTATCCCATTTTATTAGAAAGTCAGGGTTATTGAGCCATAGGAACCTCCCTAGCCACCATTCCAGCCAATCAAAACCAAACTTTGAGTCAGGACATCGACGTCCCCTGGAATTGAGACACAAGAAGGCCACAAAAAGCATGATCGTCACCACTATCACTAGAAAATTAAAGGTTTCCAAATCCCCTTACTCTAGAGATCCAGCCATATTGGTCTGGTACATACCAACCATTGACATTCAGGTGTTCAATTTCGCCCAATCCAAATACAAAAGCTAGCCAAGAAATAAAAATGAAGTTCCAAAAAAGAAGAAATGGAAACTCTGAACCTTGAAGTAGACTCAACTGCAATAGAATGACATACCACAAAAGCACCATAAACATCAGTTCCTTGCGCTTCACACCCAAATTCCCACCCGCGTAAAAAATTATGAAGCGAGGTGGCTTGTTAACTCGCTCCAATAGTGATGATAGCATGTGTGAATGGACCACATCGTGTGTGCATCGCAACTTTCAAACTTGGTAAATTCACTTCAAGTGTATTACGGTCTCAAATGTATCACAAAACATGTGGATAAGAACTTTGTAACCAATGGAATGCAATATGAAGAAGATCATGGATAATTGGGCTTGATATAGTAGTGTTCCATGTTTTTTTAAAGTTTATTTGTTATTAAGAATCTTTTTGTATATATATATGTAGTAGAATTCAAGAATACTTTTTGAAAAAAAATTATACAGTCTTAAAATGTCATAATTTAATTTTGAACTCACTTAAATTAGTTTTGTTGAAAAAATTTATTATATATATTTACATAATGTATAATCAACTATAACATTTTTAATATATATATATATAAATAAGAGCATTTCAAATATATTAAAATTTGGGTTAAAAATAAATATATCATATGATGAGATGTTTGGAAGTTTATTAAAAACATATCAATCATATCTATTTCAAACCATTAAAAAACATATAATTCATTGTAATAATAACTATCAAATAATGATAAGAATACCTAATAAGTTTCACTATAATAAGTTTCACTATCATTTTCAAGAGTATTTATGATATCTCAAATACATCTCCTACGATGCATATTTACTCATCATTTAATTAAATCTCTTAAAAATAAGTGTATCACATATAATATACCTTATTACAATTACAAGGTTAATGTTCATTCCCTATGCTCATTATATTCTAGTTCATTTATATATACAAATACATGACATGCATGCTAACAAGGGATTTTGAACTTAGTTTTTGGTGGGATTTCTACTATATGGCACCTTGATCATTCTCTTGTCATTAGTGAGGTTTAGTAATGGAGACGATGTTTTTAGTTAAGTGTTTCACTTTTTTCTGTTGTTCGCTCCACTAGTTTAGTTTCTTACATGGCTACAGATTTCTGTTTTTACAGTTTCCTCTTCTTATTTTTCTAAGCAGCTGCAGAGTAGTGTTTAGCTCTAGTTTAGTGGGAGTTTAGGTGGGTGAAATCATTAATTATCTTCCTTTCTCATTTATTTTATTTTTATTACCCTTCTCGGTAACTGTAACACCCTCCCCAGTTCGAGGTGATTTCATTAATACTACTTATGGAGCTAGTTGATGGATTACAGGTGGTCAAGTGACATTAACCTTTATCTGATCCTTTCTTATTAACCTTACTACCTTGGCCTCCGAGAATTTTTGGGACTCTTGTGTTGATATTATGGTAGCTTCGGGAGGTATGAACCTCTATTGTGACCTTTGACGAGATTAGAACGTTCCAGAAGAAAGCAAAGAAATGAAAGTAACCCTAGATGAGATGTGGGCTAAAGAGAGATAATTAATATGAATTAATTAGTACCTAGAGAGAGAAGTCGGCCTAGGCAAGTCTACCAGGAATACTATAAATACAGGGCGTCAGTCTCTCATTTGACACACTTCTCAGAATTGCAGAAAGCCAGTTTTGCACACTGCAGTCTAGCAGTCTTGTGTGCAAGTCTTGGGGAAGGTGTTGCGCCAGTTTTGGGTGGGACTCTCTGATCAACTTTGATTACTTCTTGCTTGGTGCATTAGCCTTGCTTGGCTATTGAATTGCTACCAAGATTATTCTCTCCATCAATGTTAAGGTGCTCAGAGGGTGGCTTCGACCTATGGTTGGGTGACAATAGTGATATTGTCAATGGTAAAACGAGCACATTCATTCATATTCTAACACCTTGATCCTTGAGCTTTAGTCTTACTGGATCCTAGGTGGCTCACTTATGGCCCTTAATCGACTTGCTAACATAAGTGTTGATGTTAGTGAATTAATGGACGAAGAAGATGGGGGTTTATGGAGGGAGGCAGGTCTTATCAAAACTCTCGATACCTTAGGGGTGCACTCACTTGGTACTCTTTCCATCTCTAAGCCATCTATTTTACCTGCTCGTCGCCTGAGCAAAGGTTCTAGTGTTACGCCTTCTTTCTCTGCCTTTCTACCTGATCTGTCGGATACCTTTCTGGAGGTGCCTAAGCCATGCTCGGGGTGTAGCCCACAGCCTGAGTATCAAGGTGTTGATATATCTGGTTCGCGTGGGAAGGTTTCTAAAACAATCACACCTCGTAAGAATCACAGGTAGTGGACTTCAAACAAAGTGGTTAAGAGAATGGTTTTAGGGTCGGATATTGGTTTGGAGGATACTTGCAGGTTGGCATTATGCGGCCTGGTGGGGATATTTTCCTACATAAATCTTTGTACAGAGAAACTTCCGGTTAGGGTGGAACAAGTTTGGGTGCCCATCTTAGGATACACCCCTGAGATAATTTATCTTACAAAGGGTTGGCTGGGGTTCATTTGTAGATCACCTAAAGATGCAGAAATCCTACTAGAGAATAGATGGGTCAACGGATGTTGCAGCCTCATGTTAAAGAAATGGCGGGTGGCTTTCGATCCGATAACATATTTTTTCTCCCTACGACATTTTTGGATACTTTTACCTGGGCTCCCCTTATACCTCTGGAATGAAGGGGCACTAAAGGCCATTGGATATTCTCTAGGCAAGTTTATTATGTTAGACAGAGCTACTCTCTCTGCGACAACTAGAAAAGTGGGTAGAATTTTGGTCGAAATGGACATTCTCCACAGGCTACCAGAATCATTAGAGATTTAATGGAGGGGTAGGCGCTTCATACAACGCCTAGACTACTTAGGTATTTCATTTCATTGTAGCTTGTGTTGTAGCACAAGCCACCTGAGGCGAGATTGAAAAGGTATGAGTGATGAGGCTGATGAACCAGATGGCTCTGACTTTCCTTATGGCACTCCTGATTTATCCACAGAAACTGGTTTCTACGGAAATGGACCGGTACATATGACTTAGGATGACCCCAGCTACTCAGAGTCATTGACAACTTTCTCAAGTAAGTTAAAAACACATTGTCCGATCCTCTTTTCTTCTCTTTAATTATGGGAACGAGATGAACTAAATTCTTTTGTTTGGTTAAATAATGTTACTACTAAAGTTGGTGAGTCACACTTAGTCGACAAGGGGGGTTCTATCCTGACTGGCCCGAGTTCTATGTGTCAGAAACATATTTCACCTATTCTGGATGTTTCTCCGAGGATTGATATAGTTTTTGTTACTGATAGTCAACCTGAGTCCAGTCTAATTTTGCCTCATCAAATTCTTTCCTCGAATCCTATTGGTCCTACACTTTGAAGCTTTTCTCCGAAGCCAAGTCAACCACAGTTCGATTTTTCCTCCTCTCCTCCTGGCTACCGGGAACCGAACGAGGAGGAGACCTATCTTACTGTTGTACTTGAATCCCTGTTAACTTTTATTCGTGATCAAGATTATATTGTTCAACTCCTTGTTTACCTTGGTAAATATTTCATAAACCCTGCTGCGGGCGAAGGGGAGGCTAGTTGTTCGCGTTCTAAAGATGAAGGGGCTAGGAAGGATTTCGCCTGGTCTAGGGGCATGGGATTAGAATAATCGCCAGCTAAGACTATGAGCACCCAAAAGAATTCCACTATTGAGTCTCTAGATTCAAACCCTCACACATCCACTGAAGGTGGGGCACTTATAGGATTGAAGGCCCTGACGCGTGATAAATAATGATTCTTCTTTCACTCAACCTAAGGGGGACTGGAGGCACCCTAAAAATGGCCTCTGTCTGAAGTGTTCTTGATAAAACAAACCCTGATATTATACTCTTTCAGGAAACACTGGTCCAATCCGAAAAAGCTAGGAATTTTTTACATACTCTTCAACTGACCTGGTTAAGTTATGTAGTTAATTCGGTTGGAACTTCTGGAGGTTTGTTGGTTTCATGGGATCCAAAATTTTATGACGTGGTTCCTTTTATTACCTGTGGTGGTTTTTATTGACATGCATCTGTCTAGCTAGAAAAAGGCATTTTTCATTACTAAATGTCTATGGTCCTTTTGTGGAGCCGAAAAAATTATGCGATCGGTTGGAAAAATTAGGCTTGCTAGCACAATTTTTTTTAATTTTAGCAGGGTATCTCAACTTGAATCTATCCACAGGAGAAATATGGGGAGGCTCCACTTCACTGGGGTCTTTGGATGGTTTTTTCAAATATTTATTTCTTAACAACAAACTCATTGACATAGTTCCGGGGAAGGTGGTTCCCACTTGGCGAAACAACCGTTCTGGAGCAGATTATATTGAAAAACGATTGGATAGACATTGCATATCAGAATATTTTCTTGATATTGTTGTCATATACATGTCATGGGTGGAATATCCATTCCTATCAGACCATGCTCCGGTCCTTCTTCAACTGGAATTGCCACCCCTTTTTAAGGCTTATCCTTTAAAACTTAAACCCCAATGGCTTTTGGATCAGGTCTTCTTAGAGTTGGTACAAAATCTTTGGATTGATCCAAAATACCTCGACGAAGTTGGTAAAAAGAAAATAATTGTTTGGAAACTTAAAGATCTAAAGGCTAGCACAAAACTTTGGCAAAAGGACCGTAAGATTAAGGAAAATTTTCATCTCAAATTCGTGGAGAATGAGATTTCTTCCTGGTTACAAAACTTTTCGGATGGTACTTGTTTATCAGTGGAGGATTAATTATTAAAAGATATGGAACAAGAAAGAAACAGGTTACTCAATGAAATCCAGGAACTCTAGCATCAACGAAGTCGTGCTATCTGGATTCATAGTGGAGACCAAAACACAATTTTTTTCCATAAATTTGCGAATTGCAGGAGAAACCAAAAATTTTCTGGGAGATATTCGATGAAGCAGGGCATTTGCATACTGGTCAGGAAAACATTAATGCAGAGGTTGTCAAACATTTCAAAGAAGTTTACAAAGAACAAGATGCCCCTTCTACAAATGACCAAGTCAGAGTGGCAACCATGTTTAATAAACTGGTTACGGATGTTGACGTTGATGCCTTATTTTCACTGATAAATTTGGGGGAATTAAGAGATGTCTTAACAAATTTCAAATTCGACAAAATTCTGGGGCCTAATGGTTGGAATGTCGAGNGCTTCTAGATATGGTTTAATAAGATAGAATAAAAGGAAACATAACGAGAGGCTTAAACTCGACCTTTATTGCATTGATTCCCAACATAAACAAGCCTCAAAATTTTGGAGATTACAGACTGATCTTGCTTTGTAATCTTTTCTATAAAATCATATCAAATATTATAGCTAATCGGATCAAACCGATTCTGTCTAGATCACTCTCGGAGGAGAAGCTAGGTTTTCTGCAAGGTAGACAAATTCAGGATGCCATAGGCACAGTTCATGAATGTCTCCACAGTATAAAAAAGAAGAAAACAAAATCTTTAGTCTTAAAATTGGACTTAAAGACGATTGCATTAACTAGGACCTGTTGAGAATGATTCTTCTTCAGATTGGTATGGGCCTAAACATGACTAAATGGATTATGAGTTGTGTGGTTTCCACATCTTTCTCTGTGATGATTAACGGTGAGACAACAAATTTATTTAAAAGTGGTAGGGTATTAAGGCAAGGCTTCCCTTTATCCCCTCTAATCTTTATACTGGTTATGGAAGGATTAAGTTTGTTATTAAAAGGCAGTCAAAGGGAAGGAAAGTTGATGGGTATTAAATTTTCCAAAACCATCAATATTCTCCATATTTTATTTGTTGACGATGTGATTATTATGTCAAATGCAACTATTCAGGAGTGGTGGGAGATTGATAAGGTGTTAAAATCCTTCATCTTGGATTTAGGTTTACACGTTAATGGATCTAAGTCTACTATGCTTCAGGAAGGTATGACAGAACAAGAATTATTGCCATACAAATCCATGTTTCCTTATAATTTCTTGGATCTTGAATCCGGGTTCAAATACCTTGGTTATTTTCTCAAGACTGGGTCGCATCGAGCTATTGACTGGAGCTGGTTCTTAAAGAAATTAGAGAAAAATATAGACAACTGGTCATGGATGATTTTAGGGGCTAAATTTCGCTCATGGGCTAATTTTCCATGGTTTTCCCCCAAAAAAGATTCTCTATTCTAAAAATGATTCGCCCAAATTCTAAAGGAAAAAATTATTTTACCTTAAAAATCGCCAAAATTTTAGATAAACTATATAAAATCCTTAGAAATTTGAATATTTTTACAAAAATTTCACCAAACATTTATAGTTGGCATATGAAGGATTAGTAAGATTCGCTAAGTTTTCTACATTTTAAAATAAATTTCCATCCTTAAAATCATCCCTGCAACTGGTGCTATAGATGCTTGTCCTTGTGAGGACATTTTACCTTATTAAAGTCAGTGTTAGAATGTCAGCCCATCTACTGGATGTCATTGGTTGTTGTTCCTTGTTTTGTTTTAAATACTATGAGGAAAATGATGTTCAATTTTCTTTGGAGAAGAAACAGTGAAATAACTCAACTGCATATTTGTAATTGGGAATATATTTCTATTCCAAAGAAATTTGGTGGCTGGGGAATTCGTAATATTTTCGAATTTAGTAAAGCATTGGTCGTGAACATGCTCTAGAGAGTATTAATGAGTGGGGACATTTGGCACAGAGTAATTATGGATAAATATATTCCCCACTCGACGGTCAAAAATTGGTTCATATCTCAATCATTCCAACAGAAGGCGTCATCAAAAATTTGGAGTGGCTTATTAAGATCTGTGCACTTAATCACGCATTGGTTAAGTTGGAATCCAGGGTCATGCCAGATTATTTCTCTTGGAAAAGATAGGATTCTTTGGATGGGTAACCCCTCTTTCTTATCTCATATTTTTTTGTTAGCTCTAAATCATAGGAATATTATAACTCTCGCTCAGGACATGGGGCATTCCGACAGTCAACACTTATCCTCTTATTGGTTGAGAAACAATGATTTGGGTTTCTATGGAGATATTGCGACAAAATGGGATCTATATAGGTAGGCTCTTATCGATTCTGGAGCTATTTTACAGGATAGTGAAGACGTCTTGATGTGGATAGGATGTGATAACTCGGGATATCCTTCAGTCAAGAACATCTATTGGGGCATAATTTCAACAAAAAATATGAAGAAAGTGGGGTTTTGGAGACAATCAATCTGGAGCTGGAAAATCCAACTAAAGATCGAGTTGTCCATTTGGTTGGCAGCGGAAGGAAATATCCTTAATTGGGACTCTCTACAATCGAGAGGTTGGGAAGGCCTCGGTCGCTGCCATCTTTGCAAACAAGAAACATAAAATATTTTGCATCTGTTTATATATTGTTCCTTTACAAAATCAGTTTGGGAGAAAGTGATTAATCATTAGAACCTTAAAAATAGTTGGAAGGGTAACACTTTGTCGGAGTACTTTATGAATTGGTTTGAGGATAAGACTGTCCCTACTCCGATTTCTTCCCATATATGTTGGTTCATATGGTTAGAACGAAACAAAGCTATATTTGAAGATTCCATTCCATCTATCCAGGCTGTGTTATATAAGACTTTGGCCCTCCAAAACAGAGTTACTACTCCTTTGAAGGATATACCCCCAAGAGATATTTTGATTTCGTAGAAAAGTAATTCATCATTTGCATGGTTCGATGGGGCAACACAACTCAATGGTATTTCGTGTGGAGAGGGATGAGTAATAAAAACACCAGAATCAACAGTCATTAGATGGTTATTTAACTACACCAGAGGCACAAATACAAGAGAGGAACTTATGGGATCATGGTCCACTCTTATGCTTGCATATTATCTGTCTTTACATCGCCTCCAGGTAATGGGGGATTCCAAAGTGGTAATCGACTGGTTGTTAAACAAAACTAGGCTCTAGGTGTGTGCAGTTGAAGGTTGGAAAACCATAATTAAAGACTTAATTAAGTGATTCCAATTATCAGTTTTCAACACATCTACATGAACTTCAATACATAAGCTGATCAACTCTCCAAACAGGCACTAGGCTAACTAGAAGGAAAAATTTCCTATTATCACTGGTCTAATGGTGTTGAAGGACCCAGGAGACATTTTAGAATCTACTAGATTTAATAGTTTTTTGAGGTTTTTTTTGAATTTTCGGTGCAAGGAATAGCAAGTATGTTTTTTGAGATAGTTATTTTGACATTGTAAAGAAGACTTGGTCGATCACTATATGATATCGGTCACTTTTGAGAAATTATAGGCCTAGTACTTTTTTTGGAGCTTGTGACATGGATCTATGTGGCGGGTTTTTGCTATAGTAATGATCCTTGTTTTGTGTTGAAAGATGTAAAAAATATATATTTCTAATATAATTGAGCTAATTTTCTACTGGAAAAACTTGCAAGTTGTAATGAATAACTTCTTTCAATCGCTATATATGAATATATCTCAATAATATTTCTAACACAATCATAAGTAAAAGTTTAATGAGGTTGTAAAATCATAACAATTGACTCATGTCCATATTTTCAGCCTGAGCAAATTCTTCTCTAAATTTACAAGAATCAAAACATGCAAATCAAATACGATCATGAAAATAGGAAATATAGTTTATACTCTAATACTTCTAAATAAAGTTCTTACAAATTTACAGGATTAATGTAAAGTGAAAATGAGGAACAATATATTTTTGTGCATTAATAAAATAATAAGGTGGATTTTAGGAGTATTGAAAAACAAAATACCTCTAATTTGAAGGTTGAAGAAGTTCCTCCTACCCCAAGGTTTAGCTCCAAGTGCAATATTTGACAACAAGGTTCAACCTTCAATATTCCCACCCTATCATATCTAATGGACACTCTTTTTCCCCTCAAATCCTCAAGGTGCAAAGATTGTGACAAATGAGTGTCCAATAGCAAATATGTGAAGATAAAAATGTTTCTCCACTCAAAACAGTGTGATATTCTTAAAGGGCCAATATAAATCCCTCCATAAATAAGAACAAGGGTGTTGTCTAAATGTTCTACGTTTTGGTTCTTTTTTCCAGAATTCAACAACATAAATTTGGATGAAATCACAACTTTTTGTTGTTTAAATTGCATTTCTAAATATATAAATGGATTCAGGGTGTGGAATAAACCCCTGGGGCACTTGGATTATACAGACTTAAACACTCAAATCTCTAGATCCAACAATTTCTCACTAGATTTTAGACAAAATTAAAGAAAATATCTCCGGAAAAAGGCCAAAACATAGAACGTTTAGAATACGACAAGAACAAGTGGCATGTTGTCAATTGGGTCTAACCTGAGTGGTTTTGGGTTGTAGTGTTATCCTCCCCAACTAGGTTTTATTCATGTAAGTGACATGTTGAGATCATAATGAATATATATTTGTAATGACTTTGAGCCTTATTGTTGACCTAGCCTTGTGCCCTGAAGAATCTAGGGTTTATCTTGGGTGACATATTTGGAATGAGGGGAAGTGTCTGGGGGTTTTCCCTAGGATATGTTACCTAGGGAAAAAAAAGTAACAAGTTAGGGCTTGGCACAATCTAGACCACTTTCGACCAACTCTTCATTAAATTTAAACAACATATCAATCATCCAAACATTGGGTGTCTCTCATGACCACCCCCAATCACCTTATTTTATAGTTCTCATGCATAATTGTGCCAGATGTTGATCATGCATTATTCATAAGGTCTTCACTCAATGAATTCGTGACATAGCACCTACGTTCATGGGATATTAAAGAATATTGGGTCCCTAATTTCATTAGATATTGATAAATGCCTCCAACAATCCTTTTGTTGAATCCCCCCTCCTAATACATCTTTCCAATAAAAGAAACCCTTATTTTTACTAGAGATTCCTTTTCATACTCCCAAATACGTACAAACCCCCTGAAACCTTACATCCCCCCAAAATACCTACAATATATTGACTTTATTTTTCACAATTTAAAAACACCATTTATGAATGAACGTTATAAGATATTGGTCAACAAGGTGAAGCCCCCATGGCATAATTCCCTATCATATACTTATCTTATATGCATATTGCTCACCCAATTCTCTCCTACTTTCTTTCTTTTCATTTTTAACTTAAATTCACATGTGTGTGGCACATATTAATTCTCTTTTTAATTAAATAAAATCTTTTAAACAAAAGTGAGTGTCTCCTTTAATTTGGATGCTGCTAGTTTTCACATCTACTTTACTTTTCTTTGTTTTATGCTTTTGCCAAGTCTATTTACTCATGAATATCTTTTGTATCTAAATGAGTGCACTTCTATTTATATAAATAATATTTTTATTTAAATGAATGCACTTCTATCCACATGAATATTATTTCTAAATGACTAAACATGATACATTTTTATTTTGGAACAAGGAATCCCAACCAATACCAAAGGGTGAGGCCATGGTCACTCCAACCCTTGTATGCACATATTTATATGGAGGGGGAACCAATATTCTACGGTTGATACCATGTTAACTCCATCTCATTTACCATTATCGATAGACTCATGGTATACTAAAGAATAAGGACTATGTGCCATTATTGCACAACCCTCAATTCATCCTTGTAGACGACCTATGTTGCGAGACCTCACGACGTCGTGCAACCATTTAGGTGATGACATATCTACTTGAATCCAATCTACACTAAGGGAATTGATAATAGGTGTAAAAGCCTCCACCTCTCCATGTTGAACACATACCCCACCTCCTTCTCATAGTCTCTTCCCATGTCTAGGCTTAACCTACAAGGCTAAACTATGTCCCTGCACACACCTAGGAACACAAAATTACATAGCATTGTTTAACTAACCAAAATAAATCAGAATCATATATGTATATCATAACATCCAAGTTGCGAATTTTAGTCTCCTGACACCATATTGGGTCCATATACATAAACTCACTCTCGAAGCCCATAAGCTTGTAGGTCCTATCTACACATTTGATAGATCATTAGTAATATTACAATATATAACAATCCAACCATGCATGTCATACAATCAATAATTAATCTCACAAGCCAACACATTTCATATAATTTCTTCATTCAATTGTCATCATATCAAGATCATAAATCATCACGGTACCCAATGACATTTAAGTGAATCTCAACATATTCATAAGTCATATACAATCAACATATTATTTGGTGTCATGTAATTATATCATAACATTATAGAGTTTTAAATCATAAACCACATAAATGTACATTCATTAAACAATACCATATACATAAGTCATATACAATCAACATATTATTTGGTGTCATGTAATTATATCATAACATTATAGAGGTTTAAATCATAAACCACATAAAAATGCATTCATTAAACAATACTAGATCACATAAGTGTATGGAACACCCTCAAAATAAGAAATCAATACCAGATCACATAAGTGTATGGAACACCCTAAAAAAAGAAATCACAAGTCTAGTCAAAAGGGAGCATTACATACTTCTCCTCTCAAACAAAACTTTGGCTTGAAGTTTTTATGTAGCCACATGAAAACCTTTTCTAAGATAACGTGATTGTAAATAAGGTTTAACCATATATGTGTTAATATTTATATCATAAGAATTTAAATCTAACTTCATGTTAATCTAGTGTTTCAATTTCTTCCTCATTTTATATATCTCTATGAAATTATAATTGATTCTTCCACATTTTAGATATCTCTATGAAATTATATTCAATACCCCATATTGGTATCCATTGTGCAACATCTTGGTGATAACAATTAAAACATAAACAATGCATTATTTCATATACACGTCAAAATTAAACTTGAGGAAAAATTGTCATATCATGCTTAAAAATTATCTAATCAATATTTGACTTTAAAGTTATGATTAGTTTTGTCTAGATTGCCTTCCTACACTGCTTAGTTGTGATCATATATACTATAGTAGTTGGGCTACCTTTGGTATTGTTTAGCATTGGCCTCTGAAAGTAACAATGACACTATAGAGCTTAGACTAGTAAACAAAATGGTATGTTCACATATATGGTTGTCCTCAAAGAACATCACAAACTTCAAGTGGGGAAACATCACACATTACCTCATCTTTGAAGGGCTTGATGTTGTAGTGTAGGTGACATGATGATTGACACAAATTTCTTGTCCATATCTTAACCAACCAATAGGTGTATGGACATAGGTATGATATCATTAGCAACTTCAACTTCTTGATGACCTTTGCTAAGATTAGATTCTTCTATCTATCATTGTCAAATAATGAAATTTAATGGTGCCCCCTTCACCCAAATCTGCATGGAGGAGGCACTCACCTTACTCGGCCTCCTCTGGTTCCTCTGGATAGACCTTTGTAGAAGTGGCAATAATACTAGGTTACAAATCGAGGATTTGTTTTCCCTTATCTGGCTCATAATTAGAGTTCGATTCAAAATCAAAGTCTTAGGATTTCATCTCAACCAACAATGATTTTTGGAGAAACATTAGTTAGTGTCTAAGGGATTTTGTGGATCTCACACCACTTTGGAGTATTCTTATTCGACTTCCCATTACTCTCCTTACAAATTATAAGAATTTTGAGGTCTAAAAAGGGCCTCCTAAGAGATATAATAAAATATTATGAGTTTGTCATTTTGTGTGGGAGGTATATTTACAATTCAACTTTTGTACTACAATCCATGTAACCATAGTTAAGTTGAATTGAAAAGTTGTCTGGAAATAAAATTAATAAAAAAACTTCTATTGATGTGACTAAAAGGAAAGGATGTGACTATAAATAAAAGTAAGCTTTTCAAAAAAAATCATTGTCTTTAAACAACTAATGCATGTGTCCTTTGTCCTTGAATAACTTGAAATAAAATATAAATATAAATTCATAAATAATTAATTATATTATTAGTTAAAATATAAACTCATATAATAATATATAATTAAGATATTATATAAAAATAAAAAATATACATAATAATATATTTTTTTAAATATATATAATAAAATTATATTTATATTTAAAATTTTAAAAAATATATAGTTATAAAACACATATATGATATAATATATCATACCGTATATTATATCATATATGATGTAACTTATATGTTCCATGTATGATATATTATATTATATCATATATGCTATGATATAATATATCATAGCATATA
>SNQJ01S0009720.1:172354-183378 GCA_010110895.2 Picea sitchensis | reverse complement strand
GGCGCGATGCCTCCAGTAGTAGCCACGCCTGAGGGGTCTAACCCCCAGGGAGACGAATAGGTTGTCAAGAAGGAGCATATAACAGTTGGTGATGTGGTAGGAATGATGAGATCTTTTCAGCGCATGTCTGAGGCACTGATCAGCCGTTCGGACAAAGATGAGACCAGGGCACCGACACCCATTGAGGGTCCACCACGCACTCCGGTTAGTATTAGTAGCATTCACCTTGAGCTTGAGAATGTCAAATTTCTCGAGTTCTTTGGTGCCCCGGACGACGCAACCGTCGAGGCATGGTTGGAGAATATGGCGATGTGCTTTGCACTTCGTGATTATACCTCCAACATTAAGGTCCGCATGGCGGTCTTCCAACTGAAAGGAAGTGCTCTTCTATGGTGGAAGACGCTCCTACCTCAGCTGAACATGGCAGTCGAAGACGTGTCATGGGAACTGTTCAAGGAACGGTTCCGAGAGAGATACCTATCAGAGGAATTCATTGAGCTTCAGCTCAACGAGTTCAACGCCTTACGAAAAGGTGGTCGTATGGTGCCTAAGTACGAGGCTCGTTTTATGGAGCTGCTTCGATATGCTCCACATCTTAACACTGAGAAACTTAAGGTAAACAGGTTTGTGTTTGGCCTTAACAACATCATACGTGCAAAGGTTAGGATTTTGATGCCTCAAACCTTGCATGATGTCGTCCAGAAGGCCCTCATAGCAGAGGAGGATCTTATCAGCGGGGGTCAGACCAGGACTCTAGCGAGACCAGCAGGGAAGGTGTCATCTGGTGTGCATCAACATCAAACACCAGCGAGACATACGCTAGGATGTCGTGGCTTCCAGAGGGGATCCACCTTCACTACATCTCGACAACCGACGTCTTAGCAACGAACACCTTATCGAGGACCACAACATCAACAGAAGTGTCGATCACAGCAACAACAATTTAGGCCTATTCATCATAACAGACCAGGATTCCAGGTCGGTGGGTCGTCATCTTCTACTTTGGGTACCAGGACTACTGGGCCGAAGAAGGGGTGTAGGATGTGTGGGGAGCCACACTACCAGTGCGACTGCCTTGTGGAGAGGACTAGAGCGTCTGGATCAGTTTGACCCACTACCGTGGGAGATATGGGCAAGGCCCATCGGATTCATGCAGCGGTGAATAACTGCCAGGCAGAGCATTAGTCGACTGCGCTCGAGACGACAGGTACCGTCACTGACTAGACCCTTAGTATTTTGATAGATCCCGGAGCTACCAAGAGTTTCATTTATGGTGCAACACTAAAAAGGATTAAGGTAAAGGAAGTCGAACATGATGAGTTTAGCTTCATAGAGATGGCCTCGGAATCCAAACAAAAGGTTGGAGGAAAGGTTACGGGTTGTATCCTTAACCTGGGAGAGTTTTTCACCAGGGTCGACCTGTACGTCACGATCTTAAGATCTTATGACATCGTGATCAATATGGACTGGTTGGAATCGCATGAGGCGATACTCAACTGCAAGATGAAACAGTTGAGCTTGGTCGATAATGAGGGAAAGAGATGTGTGATTGTAGGCCGAAACTAGGGAGTTTCCCTAAGGTTCATCTCTTCCTTGCAGCTTCAGAAGAGCATGCACAAGGGGTGCAAGCCTTATGCGATCCTTCCGTTAAACGAGAAGGGAGTAGCGGAAGGTCTAGAACACCTTCCAGTGGTGAGAGAGTTTGTGGATGTATTTCCGGAGAAGTTACCTGGGATGTCGTTAGAGAGGGAATTGGAGTTTACTATAAACCTAAAACTGGGAACTAAATCAATAGCTAGAACGCCTTATTGGATGTCGACCCCAGAGTTACAAGAGTTGAGAATGCAACTGAAGGAATTGTTGGACCTGGGACTAATACGTCCAAGTGTGTCACCGTGGGGTGTGCCTGTTATTTTCATACAAAAGAAGGATGGGTCATGGAGGATCTGCATTGACTACCTTCAATTGAACAAGGCCACGATCAAGAATCAATATCCGTTGCTGAGGATTGATGATATGTTTGATCAGATGAAGGGAACGACGGTGTTCTCAAAGATTGATTTGCGATTAGGGTATCACCAGTTACGGATCAAGGAGGATGATGTCCCTAAGATCGCCTTTAAGATGAGGTTTGGACATTACAAGTTTACTGTTTTACCAATTGGACTAATGAATTCCCCAGGGGTATTCATGAGTTTGATGAACGGGGTGTTCCGCAAGTACTTAGACAAGTTTATCCAAGTATTCATTGATGATATCTTGATTTACTCTCAGACGAAGAAGGAGCATGACGAGAACTTACGCTTGGTACTATAGTGTTTGCGAGAGCACAATTTGTATGGGAAGTTGTCCAAATTCTCATTTTATCAATCGAAGATTCACTACTTAAGGCATGTCATTTCCGACGAAGGTATCGTCGTGGATCTAGCCAAGGTCGAGGCTATTATGGAATGGATTGCACCGAGAAATGTCCCGAAAGTGCGTAGCTTCATGGGTTTAGCAGGATACTATCGACGATTCGTCGAGGGATTTTCGAAGATAGCAAATCCGATCACGGAATTGCAGAAGAAAAACAAGAAGTTTGTTTGAATCGAGAAATGCGTGGAAGCATTTCGGAGGCTCAAGGAGTTGTTTACAACAACACCGATACTAAAAGTCCCTAACATGGACGCAAACTTCTTGGTATGCACTGACGCATCCAAGGAAGGCTTAGGCAGAGTCTTGATGCAAAACAGACGAGTGATCGCTTACATCTCGAGGAAACTGAGAAGGCATGAGGCGAACTACGCGACACACGATTTGGAGTTGTTAGCTATCGTATATGCCTTGAAGGTTTGGAGACACTACCTTGTTGGACGAAAATTTGAACTAAAGACTGACCACTGTGGACTACAACACATCTTTACGCAAAGCGACTTGAACGCATGACAACGACATTGGTCAGAATTGCCTAAAGAGTACGACTTCAAGATTACTTACATAAAAGGAATAGTGAACTGAGTGGCAGATGCATTGAGTAGGAGACCACGCATATTTTCGGTGCTGCCTCTTTAGACGAATTTACATGAAAATATTCTAACTTTACAACATGACGATGACTGGTACAAAGAGGTCAAGGGTTTTATCGGACAAAACAAAATGATGGTACCAAGATTTGAAGGATTTTCGTTTGATAGCGATGGTTTATTGAGGTTTAAAAATTGGATTTACGTACCACTGAACGACGAGTTGAAGATGTTGATCCTAAGCGAGGCTCATAGATCAGTTTACATGGCTCACCTGGGAATCACGAAGATGAGGGCAGACCTTAAAACCTTATTCTTCTGGAAGGGAATGAAGGAAGACATAGTCAACTATGTGGCCAGATGTCTAGAATGTCAGTAGGTAAAGTCTGAACATAGACACCCAGCAAGATTACTACAGCCACACGCTATTCCGAAATCGAAATGGGAGGTTATTTCTATGGATTTTATTGTTGGATTTCCACTGACAGCAAGGAGACATGACTCGATTTTCTTAGTAGTAGACACTCTGACGAAGAGTGCTCACTTTTTTCCTGTGCGTACAACGTATCAGGCACCTAACATAGCTAGAGTTTTCATCAGTGAGATTGTGAGGTTGCATGGCATGCCTAAGAGGATTATATCTGATTGTGGATCGGTGTTTACTGGTCGATTTTGGACAAGTTTCCAAGAGGCCTTGGGAACCGAGCTTAACTTCAGTACTACGTATCACTCGGATACTGATGAACAGATCGAATGAATGAACTAGACCTTGGAAGACATGTTGCGCATGTACGTAATGGACCAACAAAAGCGTTGGGAAGAATTCTTGCCACTGGTGGAATTCGCTTACAACAATAGTTACCAAATAACCATTAAGATGGCGCCTTTCGAGTTTCTTTACGGGCGACCATGTTAGATGCCTTTGAGTTGGGATCGGCTTGAGGATAGGGTCCTGGTGGGACCAGACGCGATCTAAGAAATGGAAGATAAAATGCAAACAATAAGACAAAGTATTAAAGAAGCACAGGATCGACAGAAGAGTTATGCCGATGCGCATCGTGTCGACCGTAGTTATGAGGTCGACAATCGAGTCTTCTTGCGGGTTAAACTGCATAAGAGTTCGATCAAGTTTGGAAAGGGAGCTAAACTCTCTCCTAGGTTCATGGGACCTTTCGAGATTGTGGAGAGAAAGGGAAAAGGGGGGTTAATTTCTACACCGGTCAATTTGAGTCCTAAATGAAAAGGGGAAAGAGGGAAATCTAAAATATTTAGGAAACTAGGAAAAGAGGGAAACATAATAAGAAAAGGGAAACCCAAGGGGAAAAGCACAAAGTCAAACTTAGTAAGGTATCTACCATTAAGAAATTTCTAATTTAAAACTGAACTAGCAAATTGATAATGGGGAAAGTCATTAAAACTTGTAAGAGAATTTGGGGACACCTAGGAGCGATTCTAGGAGTGACTCTAGGTGGGTGAGGGAAATAAGGAAAATTAATTAATTTGTGGAGGAATGAAGGGGATGGGCGACACTTGTATGGGGAGGAATTTTTAGGATTTATTTTAAAAAAACTTAATTAAATGAGATTTTAGGGAAGTAAGGGACTACGGAACTCTATATAATGAAGGGAGGAGATGGAGGAAAGATCTCTTCTGGTTGTGTAACGTTACACTGCAAAAATCTCTACTTGACTGACTTAGTTTGTGGGAGTTGGAATACCCAGCTTGGTGAGGAGTGGTAGCTCGGCCTTAAAAGGCGAGCTGGGAGCTAGCTTATTCTCGGGTTAGCATGTGTGGCCCCTTTGTGGCTCGGGGGGATAAGGGGGAAGAAGAGTACCCCTAACATTGGTTGGGAGGTACCGATGAAGTCTTGTTGGTCGACAAGCGGGAGTTGCACGGAGCGCGCGGGACGTCAACTCGGAGGGGCGATCAGGCAACATTACTCTTTCTTCATTTTGTATGGTAGATTGTTGTAGGATTTATGGTTTGGAGATGCATGTTTATTTGGGTAGGTAAGTTGATTGTCTAGATTGATGACTGAATTTTTTTTATAGCCTAGCTGGATGATTGATTGATTTCCCTCGACCTTCGTTTCCCCGTGTGTCATGACCACCCTTTGGTGTATTGATTTGTGATGATTGTGGTTGTTTTTCCCTTCGTCCCTAGTTCATCAGTCCTCGCCTGAGCAGTCGGCCAAGAGCCTGATCTACGGTCGTCGCTTCAGCGTTAATAGACCTATGGATCTCAATGCCCTACTTTTCTGTGCGTGGATGATGAGCGAAGGACGTTCCTGCCAGTTGTCTACCCTTGTTGTGTGTTCTTGGTTGATTGTCGTTATGGTGCCTTCTGGTGTTGAGTGGTTATGCATTTTTAACTCTGCCTCTTCTAAAATTTTACTCTACAGTTTAATACTTGACTGAAATTTTCCTTCTCTGCAATCTCAATTTTTTCAACCACGAATTACCCCTACGCATTCATACGTATGTGACTGCGTTTTCTTGCATTTGTCTCTGCGATTTAGATATCTACAAGCTTGGACTTGACTGAGCGTGGAATGCGTTTTTATTTTTTTTAACTGTGTGTTAGTTGTGTTTTAATACTAGGTCTTCGTAGCATTGACTGTGTAATCGTGCTTTTACTGATGCGTGTAATGCGCCCGTGAAATTGTGTTTTATTTGGTAGTTCGAATTTAACAAGGTTGGACTTTATTTGGTTGTTTTATGGTAACACATTTTCTCCCTGGGAATGCCTTCGGCATTCACTTCCACCTGTAAATTCGGCAATTACTGTCAATTTTTGGCATAGAGAAGCGAGTAACTAACCCTCCTTTTCAAGATCAAGAATTACACCCCTTTTTGGTAAACCGTCTTTTACCCACTTTTTCTAGCCCTGTTTCTAGCAGAGAGGCTCCCAGTAACGACTAAGTGAATCACTCATTTCCTTGCTGCGAGTTAGAGAAGGAAAACAATGCCTTTAATCCTAATCAAGAAATTCATTACATTCACTCTTTTGGCATATTCTGCTCACTACCTTCAAGATGTCACCCAAACTACTGTAACAGTAGGTGAGGATCTGAGCACTGCATCTTCCAGAAATTTCAAGGCCACTCTGATCAAGTTCTAAGTCCCTATGTAATTAAGGCAAGACACGCCTTATCCAATCAATTTAGGTGGCTCCACGAATTTATAATTTAAAAACAAAAGAAAGGCAGAATGAAATCTCTCTAGATGTATTGTGCTTCCATGCTTAATAGCTGCCCTATAATTATGCCTGGATTGAGTTGACGTTTTCCCGAGTCTACTTAATTTCCTTGACAACGTTTTTTTTTATTTTTCTCCCGGTGTGTGTAATGTACAACAATTGACATTGTCAATTCTGCGATTTTTTCTTCTAACTGGACGATGTCATCTCCTAAGGAATGCGTTGCATTTATTTTTTCCCTGGGGTTTTCATCGCCGAACTTATTGCTTACGTTTTACTTGAATGATTTTCACTGCATGTCTTTATTGCTTTGACAATTTCTACCTTTTTAGGCAGCTCTCGATGCTTGTGTGCCTGGCATATGCCCGGAGGTCTGCACTCCATTACTATATCACCTTGGGTTTGCGTGGCCACCCTCTCTAAGAGTGTGTCTTCCTTTATTAATGACCTGCATTTTAACTTGACAGCGAAGCGTTAATTTTGTTTTCATATTCCTGAGTTTAATGGTATTAACTCTCGCCTGCTGAAACCATCCTTGGACAGTGAAACTTTATTTATGACAACCCATTTTGTAGGCTAGAAGGTAGCCTTCTCAGACCACCATTTTAGTCAGTGGAAGTCATTACAACCTTCTGGATTTACCATTCGCTGTGTTTCACCGCCATTTATCCAGCCTTTGGACAACGCTGAGCTCGTCAAGACTGACAACAACGAATTAATTATCCATGATTTAATGTCCGCGAGGGTAACAAATCTCTAAGTGCTATGTTAATGTTAATTTATAATTGTTCCAATCTTTAATTGATGATCTATTTAGAGTTGTTATTCATTTCTTGTTTAAATGTGTAACAATAGATTTATAATTGGTATTGGGTTGCAATTTGTGATAGATTTATAATTTCATTTATTTTTATTGACTAAATGTATACTCAATAATCCAATACCATCGTTGGGTAATGCTAACTTGTTAATTAAGTCTTGATATTATTCATTTACCAAAATTGGTTACCCACTAAATCAGTGCGCATGATTACAGGTTATTAAGGTTGACATCCAGTAAATAACAAGAATTGTTGTGCCCAGTTTATTATTATAATACATATATAGTTTGTGGGCATATGTTAAATATGCTTGAACCCATTGGAAGGAATTTTATTCCTATTTACTCGATTTCAGGACCTAGGGATTGAACTCGATTAATGTAATTGTATTCATGATTTAATCAATTCACCTTGCCAGGTGGCTTAGGGTCAATCCACCCTTTTCACCTAAACTTATATGGTCCCTCTTTTATCCAATTTAATACCCAACAAGTAGGTTGTTGAGAGTTTTTGTACAAGTACAATGTTGTTTAGCATAAGAATTTTAAGTGGGGCCATATTCTCGTATATTAATGTATGATAAGTGTTGGCATTTTTGTGCCCCGTTTATGGAGATTTTCTCTAGCACTTGATTCTTTGTACCGATGAATGACTTAGTTAATAAATTAATTGCGTGAATGAAGTGTATTATAATTATGATGGTTTAGATCTTAGACTTCTTGCGCCTTGAAAAATTGAAAAACGTCTACGCCTGGGTTTTAATGTGGTCCCATTGTGAATGACGTGCTGAGGATTTTGTCCTTAAAGTGCGATGTGTTTTTCCTAACGCAAAAGAGCATGTGAAATTTTTTAAAATAATTAAAAAAAAAATCACATGCTCTTCCCCAAGATAAGAGGTTGGTGAAGGAAGTCTTCCCCAAGATCAAGTAGTTTGAGGTCCAACTCCTTGTACCCTGACCACATTGGTAAGATGCGTGAAAAAATAAAAAAGAGAATATTGCTTTGATATCACTGACCTAGATTGTGTTGACAATGAAATGGAGATAACATTAATAGGGAAAATAACATAGAGATACTGTAGAGAGCACAGTAATATAGTGAAACCTAAACTTTATTAATGAATGAAATTTTGAAAACATTACAATATGCAAAGTAATACAAACTAGCTATAATAATGGTAGATTATCTTTGAGAAGAGATGTGTCAGCTACTTTTAATCAAAAAATGAGGTCATTACAAGACATTAAAACCACCTTTGAACATAAAGTCTAAAAATCTAAGAGGGAAATTCCTAAGATCCAAAACCCTAAGCCTAGGAGATGATGTGGAAAAAGGAATGTGGGCCTCAAGGAGCTTAGTTGATATGCCAACTTCTAGGGGTTACAACTTTCACATGTGAACTTTGTTTGGAATTATTCTTGGACCATTATAAATCTTATTCTGAACTCTATGTGTTTGGCTAGCCTAACAATCAAATATTTCTAGGTCGTGTTAATTGACAAAAATGCATGGAAAGTACTTGAAAAATGTATCAAAAATTCAAGAACTACAAAAAGTTGTAAAATTGACAAGATGTAAAACTATTTCTAAGACAATCACATAGTTGGGTAGCCACCTGTATCCACTTAAATTAATGTCATACACCATAAACCCATAGTTCATTACAATTGATCAATCTACATAAACTTTCAAATACTTAATTCTTTGATTAGAAAACCCAATTATTATTAACCCTTTCAACCCCATTTGATGTCAGGTTTTGACTCTCTAATGACATGTCATGTTCGATGAATTAAAAAATCTTAAAAAATATAATTACGTTAAAAAATATGGCTCTATATCACCTTCAAAACATGCTTTTGAATGTGTTGTAGACTTAAGAGATAAGAGATAGATAATATGATTTTTTTAAAGATATTTTGTTGTTCTTATGACATATTATTAGGGATTCAAAGTATTTGGTATGAAAGGGAGAAAGAGAAAATAAGATATTAAGTACAAAAATACGAAAATAATCAAAATCTCGAAAGAGCGCAAAGACATAGACAATTAGATATTTGGTATCAAAGGGACAAATGCTAATGAGACTATGAAAGAATGTAGACATTTTAGAAAATAATTTCTTCTTGAGACTATTAGAGTCTTTTCTCAAATAATGCGTGAAAGAATGTAGACATTTTTGAAAGTACTTTCTTTTTGAGACTATTAAAGTCTTTTCTCAAATAATGCGTGAAAGAATGTAGACATTTTAGAAAATACTTTCTTCAGAATGTAAACATTTTAGAAAGTACTTTCTTCTTGAGACTATTAGAGTCTTTTCTCAAATAATGCGTGAAAGAATGTAGACATTTTAGAAAATACTTTCTTCTTGAGACTATTAGAGTCTTTTCTCAAATAATGCATGTTGGACATTCATTAGCCAAGGTATGTGTTGCATGTGTAAGGATGCATGTCCATTACAATGTAAGGATGCATGTCTTGTACTTGATCATGAGGTAATTCACCCAAAATGACTTGACACAAGATGCATTCCTTGGCATTTCCTTCACAAGCATAGCCTTGAAGAAAAGGACATCTCTTACAATAACATAGCCCTTAAGTTAGATATTTATTGTAATCTAGAGCCTAGTTGTCTCCCTTAAAATCATTATGCATAACCCTTAAGTTAAATATTTATTGTAATCTAGAGCCTAGTTTCCTCCCTTAAAATCATTATGCATAACCCTTAAGTTAGATATTTATTGTAATCCAGAGCTGAGTTTCCTCTCTTAAAATCATTATTATGGTTAATAGATTGTATAGTTTTGTACATTATTATGGTTTAATAAAAATCATTAGTATGGTTAATAGATTTTATAGTTTTGTACATTATTATGGTTAATAAAATGTATAGTTTTGTAGGGAATGCACTTTAATGTTGGTCGAGGTATAAACTCCATTTCTTAACAATCATATTTGATGTATGGTCTCTTACTTGGATTATGGGTACCACACCAAGTACAAAGAACATGCATCCATTCTCATGTCCTCTACGAACTCTGTCATGTACACCAAATACAAGGAACATGTATCCATAATTATTCTAAAAGTCAAGGTACATAGTCCAGTGGCATGACCTAGTCATGCATGATGAAGATGGTCATGCTCAAACTTTGTTTTCCACAATATCATTATCACTAGTTACACAACATAATAGAGTGAAGTGTGTTGGCAAGTTGGATGACTCAATGAAAATTTACATAGAAATTTAGTGGTCATGATTCAGATTGATCATCTCTCTATGACCTTGTTTATTTATCTTTCCTGGATTATGGGTACCACAACAAGTACAAAGAATGTGCATCTATTCTCATGTCCCCTATCCATTCTCATATCCTCTAGGAACTTTTTCATGTACACCAAATACAAGGAACATGTATAGATAATTATTCTAAAAGTCAAGGCACATAGTCCAATGACATGACCTAGTCATGCATGATGAAGATGGTTCAATATCATTATCAATATTTACACAACATAATAGAGTGAAGTATGTTGGCAAGTTGAATAACTCAATGAAAATTTACGTAGAAATTTAGTGGTGATGATTGATCATCTCTCTATGACCTTGTCTATTTCTCTTTTCTCGCATTATGGGTACCACACCAAGTACAAAGAACATCCATCCATTCTCATGTCCCCTATCCATTCTCGTGTCCTCTAGGAACTTTGTCATGTACACCAAATACAAGGAACATGTATCCATAATTATTCTAAAAGTCAAGAAACATAGTCTAGTGGCATGACCTAGTCATGCATGACGAAGTTGGTCATGCTCAAACTTTGTTTTCCACAATATCATTATCCCTAGTTACACAACGTAATAGAGTGAAGTGTGTTGGCAAGTTGGATAACTCAATGAAAATTTAGATAGAAATTTAGTGGTCATGATTGATCATCTCTCCATGACCTTGTCTATTTCTCTTTCCATATTTTTGTATATTATCATATTATATGAAAA